>JAMLFY010001020.1:0-18639 GCA_030441495.1 Dalbergia oliveri
AGTTTATCAGTGCCAATTCTTCAAGCCCGTTACTCACTGCCATCCCAAGAGCCTTTAGGCCTTCACCAGTGACGAGGCAACAGCTCTGAAGCCTAAGACTCGAGAGGCCCCTGAAATTCCCCGCCACAGCGGAAAGATGGCTGTTGTTGAGGTCCAGAGGCAAGCGAAGATCGAGTTTGTGAATATTAGACCTGCACTGAGAAAAGAAATGCAGGAGGCCCTCTCTGCTGCCACCATCATAAACCAAGAGGGAATTCAGAGAGACAATTCTCGGCGAGCTTCAGGAGAACCCCATCGACCACACTCCTGCAAGTTCTCAGCTCAACTTCTTGGAGACCCTGCAAGCAATGAACAAAAGAGGAGTAGGACCCACCAATACCTTGGCAGCTCCGAAGCTGCAACCTCTTGAGCCTCTTGCAGCTCCTCCACAGCCAACCCACTCCCCAGTCATCTCCACGGATTCCGACCAGGCAGAGACTCTCCAACCCCAACTCCGCGTCGAAACCCTCACATTCCCAAGCCCCACATCGATTGAGGGAATCAACGTCATCAGAGCACAGAACAACAGACAACTCTTTCAAGCAAGGGAAAGACAGCACCCACCCGAGGAAGATGGGTCTTGGGAGGTTAACACAGAGGGAGGTCAGACGGGTACAGGACTTGGAGAGAGAATTGAGGGAAGAGAAAGAAACCGGGCCGGCCAAGAATCTCAGAGCGAGGAGCTTGCTGGAGCAAGAGGAGGAGACCACGGAGAGAAGGTGCGGGAGAGTGCAGAGGCGGTGGAGGAAGAAGGGTCAGGGGTGGGGAGGTGGAGAGAGAGGGAAGAGAGGGAAGGGTGTTGTGTGAGGAGGGCGGTGAGGGAAGGGATCACGGAGGAGTGAGGGGCGACGCGGAGGGAAAGGGACGTTCTTGACGAACGGTAGAGGTGGAGCCACCGCTTGCAGACAAGGGTCACTGAATACAACGAGGATGAGGGGAGTCGCTGGAAAATCTCCTGGAGGAGTTCATCACATAGGAGGTTGTCCATGCGTGTGATTGATTCTTTGTGTGTGTGTGTGTGTGTGTGTGGTACTAGGTAGTTTACTGTGTTGTGTTGTGTAGCTCTGTGGCGGAAGTTCGACAAAGGTCATCTGGTTTTTGATGGGAGGAGAGAAGGGGGTTGGGGGAGGAGAGAGAAGGATGATTAGGTGAGAGAGAGGAAATAAGGTTGAGACTTGAAAGCGGCAGTTTGCTTGGAGTCCTAAACGCGGGTTTAGAGGGCGTGTAAGCCACTTCCCTTCGTTTGGGATTGAGTCTCTGTCTGAAAGGAGGAGTAAAGAGGTGATGAAGTCACGTGTGGGTTTTGCATAATAATACTGTTAAATTGAATTTACTAAGTATAGAAAACGAGTTGCACATATCTCTTGTTGCCAAGCATTTCTAATTTAAATTTCTAAATATAGAAAGAGAAGTGTTATTTATATTTATTAATTGTGGGATAATATATAAATACACTTTTATTTATTATTAGATGAAGTATTACTTCAATTAATTTAAAATACACACCTCATTTAATAATAAATGAGAGTATATTGACATATTTTAAAGTGTTGAGTATAAATAATATTATTCATATGAAAAAGACTAACACACAAATTTTGCCCAAATATTAGTTTTATGTAAATTATTGGATAATACTCTAATTTATCATAAATTTTGTCGAAATAAATTAACCCTTTTCTTTTTTTTTCCTTTTCAGTACCGAAAATTACCCTTTCTAAATAGTTGTTCTAGTATAGTAAGATTTTTTAAGATGTTGGTCATTGTGAAAGGTATTAGATTATTGTGTGAATTATTATAAATTAATATCACATTTAATTTTACAACAAAATTAATTGGATATCAAAATCATTAGAGCCTATTGTTTAACCCAAAAATTTGTGATCATTATTGTTATTACAGCTATTATTGATGTTAAGCACTGCTCATTATAAGTGTTATTATGGGTTCTTATATATGGAATTGCTACATATCATGACCCAATTTACTCATGACTAACACATAGAGGCACTGCCTTCATGCGAATCATTTTTTGATTGCAGGGATATTTACTATCGATAGTAGTAATTAATCATTTTGAGGCAAGAGCTCTCAAAAGAGAAAATAACTGGTCATAAGACTTCTTTATACACACCATCCAGGTTTGAACCTGGCTAAATGTTTGAATAACCCAACTAGCAACTACCATACAGGATTGTCTCATGAGCATCTATTAACGTGGCATGCAAAATTATCATTTTCTTGCATGTTAAATAATTTGCTAAAATAAATAGTTGTCTTTAAATAACAAAATACTTAAATCCATAAATTTCCATAAAAACTAATTGTTCTATAAATTGAATTCAAATGAAATATTTCATAATTCAAGAACAATTAAATAATAACATTAACTTAAAATAAATCATGCATTTCTATTATGCCCAAGAACCTTGCTTGCATAATATTGAAGCACTCTAAAAACTAATAAAAGACTTTAGAAAACTATCTGACTTGAAACAAAGCTAACAAGCAACTACTGAAGGAAGTAGGAGTAGTGCCAGTGTCAACAACTAGATCTATAGAGGGAAGAAGATGTATGGGTGACTCATCGAACATAGTGAATGGATAACCATCCATAGCTCACATCAGACAAACAAATAAAACAACCACACAATGATGCATCAGCAATACATATTAATTATCACATATAAAATATATCAACAATCATTATTCTAATACATGAAAAAATAATACATAAATCAATTAAAAACTATCATACTAAATCATCATAAAACATGAGAAAGAATAACAACTAAAGGCATATACATTAGAGAATTATCATGACAAAGAACTATGATAACATGAATCATGAAAACGTGATAACCAGGTACCTTGGTAGGACTGTGTCTTTTGGGCGGACATTCTCTGGTACTATGGCTTGAACTCCACAAGGCCAATAGGTAAAAATACATGAAACTTGATAGCTAAGTACCTTGGGCGGACCATATGATTGGAGATTGCGCTTTGGGTGAGCAACTTGATAAACCAAGGCTAACAATCATTCTATCGTTAACTCACAGCTCTCTAGATTATTCCACACAAGCATAGTCATATTAATCATGATAAGACATTTACGTAATGTTTTTCTTCACAACTTGTAAATTTCACATGTAAAACATATTCTAAAAATTGGGATAACATAAACATGCATGTAACAACAATGGTCCCATGGGAATTTTAGAAACATGATTTCATGATTCAAAAGTAAACTGTAAAATAATATGGTAGTTTCTAAGTTTGTAGAATCATATAAACATAATATAATAATTTGGAAATAAGGATTTTCGTGAAAAAAATAATTTGTAAAGTTTTCTTGATTTTCTAAGCTCTAACATTGATATATAATATAAAATAGTTTTCTAAAATGTTTTTTATGACTAAAATATAACTATGAGCAAATATTCACTCACCGTACATTGTCGGAGTCCATTGTCATTGTCCACATGATATTGAGGAATTGGAATGATGTTCCAAACTAACATAGAATAAGAAAGGAAGATTAGGCATGACGTGGTATGAAATGGAAGGAGAAACCTTCCTGCACTAGCCTAAGAGAGCAACTAAATCCATAACCTACGGAAGAACAAAGAAAGAATCTTTACCAGAGGTAAAAGGAGGAGAAGGATCGAAGGGATGTGAGAAACTCGTATTTGTAACACCCTAGAGTTATTTAGAAATTAATTGAAGTTTTATTAATAAGAGTTTCAATATTCTAATAGACGTAGTAGTGATGAGGATCCGAACAGATGACTAAAAAAGTAATAGGGCTCGGGTGTAAATAGTAACTTTATTAGCAGATAGACACAATAGTAATCCTAGAATTGGAGGAGATCCAGGACCAAGGGAAGATAGGATAAGGATGTTGTCCTCATGGGTGTTTATATATTATTTCTAGGAGAACTACCACTTTATTATTCAAAAGATCATATCGTTGATAACGTAGCTCTTAAAACAAACCATACTCATTTGCTTGACCCTCAAAAAATCCACCTAAACGTCAATTGACTTTCGCTTTAGTCAATGAAAGTGATTATATGTAATGTTTTGTACAAAGTTGACAAGGTAAAATCACCACTGTAGCCCAAAAGATCATATCTTTGACCAAATGAATTACGTGTTATGTTTTGTGCTAAATTGGCATAGTAGGATTAACATTTTAGCCCCAAGATATCTTATCTTCTCCAGACTAGATAATTATTGAAAGGATTACTTCTTTTAATTGAAATGGACGTCATGATGACGTTTGGATTAATTGATCAAACATAATAATCTTTGAAGGGTCAAAGACGAATATAGTTTCTTTTAAGGATAATTTTCTGTGTGATGTAATCTTTTGAGGGTAAAAATGATATTTACTACATCATTTAGCTTATTTTGTGCTTGTTTGGTTTGGCGAGAATTTTTGATGGTCACTTTTGTGTTAGTGACCAATTTGGTCGTAAAATCTCAACCATTCAAATCTTATCCAATGATTGAAATTAAGTTTTTTTTATTACAAAAAAGCAATTATATTGACTCACATTTATTTTAATGTGTATTAAAAATCATATTACCTGTTTGGCCCTCTTCTTTCTTCTTCTTCAGAAATCACCACTGCCAACTCAACAGCTCCATCACTGTGACTAATGCAAGAGATGTTGAGCTTGTAAGCTACAACGACTCAAATTGGAAGCCAATAAATAAAAGCTTTGATCATCATATACAATCTTTTTTGGTGAAGATCATCGTATGCAATCTTTTTTTACCAAAAAAATATCTGAGTCAATATGGATGCCACAACACCGCCATACTAGAAGCTTTGATTCTAAGTCTGATAAAAAAAAAAAAAGTCGAACTCTTCAGATGTATACACTGGATTTAGTGGTTCCATTGTGGCTTGAACTGGAATAACAGGTAAAAACGTTACAACAAATTGAGACCAAAATAATAAATAAAAAAATATTAAAATGGAGAGGAAGAAAATAAGAAAATATAAAGCCAAGGATTGCCTTTTGTTTTTTGTGTAATTTTTTGAGGAGGCAAGGAGGGGTTGAGGGAGTAGACCTCGACGATCTTGGGGAAAATGAGGGCGACAACATTGCCAGACTTGATTCCAGCGGCGAGGCGGCGGAGGTTGGAGTATGAGGTCGAACTTTTCAGTGACGAAGATGATGCGACGGGAAGGGAATCTATTGGCAGCGGAGCAGAGGAGGTTGCTATTGACAAAGAGGGGAAGAAGGGAAAATAAGCAAAAGGATAAATTTATTAGTTTCTATATTAAAATTTAAGTGACCAGTCTCAAGATTTTTGTGATCGATTATTTTGTTTTCCAAGAAAAAGAAATTAATTTTATAGTCACTCAACATTATAAATAATGGACATATTAATCACTCTATTCATTCTTAGTTAGTGAATTTACACATATAGGCATAATACAATAATGATGTGTCATTAAAATGTTAAAGGCAAGCAAAATGATATTATTGGAACGTATTATATTTATTTTGATGTTTAAAATTACACAAAATAAGTATTTTGAATTTCAATAGAGATTTAAATGCTTATTTTATAAATTTCAACAATTAAAATGAGTCATTTTAAATTTTATTTTCCTTTAAATGACAAATACATCACTTATATTTTGTTAACAGTCAATGTGTAATTTAATTAGTATTTAAAAAATTAAATACACATGAGAGATTAATGTATCTTATTATTAAAATCTTGAGAGATTATATGTTTAGTTTCAATTTTTGAGGACTAAATAATTTTGTAAATTTTTCTTAGAATTACATAGACTAATTTTACTCGTAAAATATTTTCAATGACCAATGTGGCAACTAACTTAACAAAGACCACCACTAGGATAAGCCTTGGTTTAGCATTGTGGAGTTCCAAAAGTACGAAAATGAAATTGTATAGTAACTCAATGTGTTTAGTAAGCTTTTTCATTCTACTAGAAGTAATTTTTAATTAATTGAAAGTATTTTTAGGAGAAGATACTTTTTATTCTAGAAAAAAATATTTTTGCAATAAAATCTTCCTAATATTACATTGATTACTGAACATAAATTTACTTTTATTTTATCCAAACAAAAAAATTATCAATCCTTTGAAAAGTATTTAGACAAAATATTCATTTTAGTCTCTCCAAAATTTTAAATTTGGACAAATTGATCTTTGTATAATTTTTTTTTTCAAATTGACCTATATAAAATTAAATTATTAGATAAATTAGTTCTTGAAAAATAAAACTCTTAAAGTGACTCTTACAAAATTTCAAATTGACAAAATTTCAAAATTTCTAACTTAGAAAACTAACTTGATTGATAATTTACTTTTATATGAATTAATTTATAAAATTTTTTTTATAAAGACTAATTTATCTGATTATTCAACTTTATAGGAATTAATTTAAATTTTTTTTATAAAAATCAATTTATCTAACTTAAAATTTTAGAAAAGGTAAATCCGAGAATTTGTCTTTTTTTTTTGGTAAAGTCGAGTATTTTTTGTTAAAGCAATTTTTTTTTCAATTTAATTATTTCTACGGGAATTCTCTCGAAAATTAGACCAAACCGATGAAATTGCATGTAGCATCCCTCACCATTTTTCGTTCCGAACGCAGAACTGCGGAACCCGCTTCTGCTTTCTGCTCTGCAATGAACCATGTCCCTTAACCCAACATTCCTTCATTTCCCACATTCCAACCTTCGCGTCTCCCACACTCCCAAACCGAACACCTTCACCTGCTGCAACTACGACAATCCCCAAACCCGCTTCCTCTTCTCCTTCGCCCAACGGGGGCGCTCCAATAGCTTCCGCCTCAGGAACCCAAAGACCCGTTCCCGGCTCTCCTCGTCAGAGAACGACGGGTTCGGCACCGCTGATTCTGGGTTCAGGAAAGTTATCGGAAAACCGGTCGGATTCGTAGCTTCCATCTTGCCCGGCGGCAGCTGGTGGAGCTTGTCGGACCGCGGGGTAACCGATGCAGAAGAGGCGGAGCCGACGGCGGCCGTGCTCGCACTCCGACGGATGTGGGAGTTGGTTGCCGACGAGGGATGGGTTGTGGTCATGGCGTTTGGGTCCCTTGTCGTCGCTGCTGTGAGTGTGTGATAGCATAATTAGTAGTGGCTTTTCTTCTTGTGAATTTCACTTGCCGTGATTACAAAGATGCTTTTTTTTTTCTTCTTGTGAAGTTCACTAGTGGCTTTTCTTCTCATGAAGTCTGGTTATTGAAATTCGGACAACAGTTTGCGTTCTGCGTATATATATTTGTCGGTTTTGTAACTCCTGTTTGCTTTGTGCTAGTTTTAATGCAATGTGAATCTTATTTTATATTTTTACTCAGCCATACGTTATCTTGTAATTGAAGAGTTTGGTTAGACAATAACTATGTGAGTACCAGAAAAAGAACTAGGTATACAGTCAAATATGTGAGTTCTTTGTTATTGCATAATTGAGTGATAGATATTGGAGGTGGACCAAAATTAAAATCTATGCGATTAATAGTTATATTATTTTAGTATTATTATTTTTTTTATTAACAAAGAAGTTGTAAGACTAGGTGTGAGAAGGGGAAGGCAAAGCTAAAGTTCATGCAAAGCATGCCTTGGACGATATATTTTTTACCAAGCTTTGTTAATTATCGATTTGTATCTTTCTGCTGCAGCTTTCAGAGATCACCATGCCGAGTATACTGGCAGCATCAATATTTTCAGCTCAGAGTGGTGAGACCGAGGTCTTCTCTAGGAATGCATTGTTGTTGGTACTCTTGTGTTTCTCTTCTGGGATATGCAGGTTATTCTTAAAAAGCTCATGTTAACTTATGTTTCTGTCACTTTTTTCAAAACCTCGATAATGACTAGTAAAAAGGTTATCCAAGGTATGGGACCAACCTAATGCACCCTATAATTTGTCAAGGAGCTTGCCCCATAGAGATAAAAACATGTAACTTAAGTGATAAAAACTTGTGTGGCTTTAGTGCTTTATGCATTATTTATTTATTTATGTTAATTCTGCTGCTGTTCAAACAAAGAATGCTGACTCTTGATTAATTTCCTCATCCTGATATGATTTTTTTGTCATGTGTGTTAGCATTACAATTGAGCATGTGGTTATTTAGTTCTCTCTTTTGAATTTCAGTGGTATGCGAAGTGGTTGCTTTGGAATTTTGAATGTAACATTGGTGAGTGTTTCTTGATCTTACTTGATTCAAGCCGTTTTTTGGACAGCTTAACTTTGGTGGTTGATTTGTACGTACCGTATTGCTTCATAAATTTGGAGGCATGCTCTAACTTCGGACTAAGGTGGATCCACCTTTTAACCTATGCATATATATATGCATGTCAGAATCAAGTTATATTGATCTAACTTCAAGTAACTCTTACACAATTGAATAATTAGAAGTTCATATCTTATATGATGTCTATAAAATTTCATATCAATCTAAAATTGTTTGATATATACATAAAAATCAATGTAATATATATGTTTAAAATGTATAAAGAATAAAAGCTATTTGATTATATTCTTATTGATGTTTAATTTTTATAAATTTGGCACCAAAATGATGTTAATGATAAGTAATTGTAATTCAATAGTTGAGTTAATGAAAGTATATCTTATAGGAAGTTATTAATTAGGGTAACTATGCTTTAAAGTTAGGAACGACTCAAGTGAGAGTGAGAGAAGTTAATCTTGGCAGTTGGATCTATATGAATGATTAAGATTAAAACGTAAATATGACATTTTTAAATGAGCATGTCATTAATTTTTAATCTTGACTATCCATGTATGATTATATGGCCCAAATTTGTTCCTTCACTCTCATATTAAACCACCCGTCATGTGATATGATCCCAATTAGTGTTGTTAAATATCGGCCATGGTGGCACCATGGCGCCATGGCATGGCGGAATTTGAGGGTGCTGCCATGTGAAAGTGAATGGCATGGCGGAATGGCATTGTGGGTGTGGCAAACACAATTTAGGTGGCATGGCGGAATATGGTGGCCATGGCGGAAAATGCAGAAAAGACCCTTTTTTTAAGTCAAAGGGTATTTTTGGGATTTTGGGTTTCAATAATGAAACCCTTTAGTTTTGTGACCCTCTCTCTTTTCTCTCTCACAACCCCCTCTCTCTCTTTCTAGTCTCTAAGTCTCTCTGCTTTCACCTTTCATTTTTGCTCTTCTCGGGATGCATCCTGGTGGCGGCGGGCCCAACAATGTCCTTCATCATCATCATCATCATCATCTTCTTCTTCTCCTTCTGTTTTCCTCATCTTCTCTCATTGTGCAACCGAGCTCTTCTCTCTCCCTCACACATGAGCTCCCTCTCTATGCACTCTTGCCAATTCTGCCTCCTCCAAGCCTACATGGCCGTTGCGCAACCTTTTTCCGTGGGTCTGCACCATTCGCGTCTGCATTGCAAATCAGTCCTTGCATTTGCTCTTCGGTATTCGTTGTCTTTGCTTTTTTCTTTTTATTTGGGGGTCAGATATTCAAATTTCAAATCTGGTTTTATTTCTCTCTTTTGGGTTTTGCAGGGCTTGGGTTAAGTGGATCTTTGACACGTGTGTGGTTATTTTTCCAGTCAAGGTCATGGGCATGGATTAGGTCATGTGGGTTTCTTGGGTTTTCATTTTCATTTTTGGGTTTGGCCGTGTATCTGTTAATGTTCCTTTTTTTTGGGTAGAATATTGTTTGTGTTTTGTTAAGATTAAAATCTTCTTTTGACCTAAAAACAAATTAAAAACTACCCCATATTTTTGCTTATTTTTTATTGGGTATTATTTGAAGACAAAAAATATGTCAAGGGAGGAGCTAATGAATGAATTAGTATGTTAATTGTGTATTTGTCGCTTTGATTATGCCTTTGAGTCTTTGATTATGCATTATGTCTTTGTATTTGATTTTTTTATATATATATTTTTATATATTCTTTAGTCCACCATGGCTTCTGCCATAACCCCGCAACGCCATCGCATATTTTTATGGTGGTTTTTTGGCTCACCCCTTGATCCTTATATGTATATATATATGTTCCTCTTGGTAAACAGAGTGTTCTTATTGCTATAGAAGAACATTCCCTTCAATACAGGTCAATACTTTTCCTTCGATTCATGTTGATGTGGTTATGATTTAGGGCACATGTCACCACCCATTGCTCTCTGCTTAATTTTTCAGGTAAAGCGTCTACGTGAAAATTTATATGCAGCCATTCTTTTTCAGGTATGCATTCTATTCTACCAGTCAATTGGTGTTCCTTAGCATTTGGTGTGTTATTTATTTCTTTTTGTTTTTCCCTTTCCTGATTTCTTTCTTTCTTTTGGCTACCTCATACTTCTCTTATCTGTGATGTAGGACATATCCTATTTTGATAAAGAAAAAGTCGGTGATTTGACAAGCAGGCTTGCTGCAGATTGTCAACGACTATCCCATGTTATAGGAAATGATCTTCATTTGATATTACGCAATACTTTGCAGGTTTTAATTCTTACATGTGAACTGTTGCTTGAATTTGATGACTTCATCTTGACCTCTAGCCTTATCTATTCTTTTCCTTGATATTTAGGAACAGGAGCAATAATTAATTTGCTGACTCTATCTTGGCCCCTTGCATTGTCTGGCCTGGTGATTTGCTCTATGTTATCAGCAATCTTCCTGGTTTATGGCCAGTAAGCATGTTAACATTTTTGGGCTTTGTTAAATTGGTCTTGAGCCATGAGTTTTTCTTTCACTCTATTTGTTTCACAGAGATACATATATGTGCATCATGGGGTCCAGTTATGCTATATATGTTATTCTGATTCATGTTTAATTTGATTATGATTTCCTTTCCCTTTGGTTGGCTTCGTATATGGTGTTTAAAAATTGTATATTGTGTATCCTTTCTGTCATTGTTTGCTTAATGTAATGGTATAATTGGAGAAACATAATTTATTTCATTACTGTTAGAGAATTTGGGAATATCTTTAGATTATCTTAGAATGTCTTTCTTGATTTGTTTAGTTTATTAGTCTTGTTGCTAGCAATCTTGGGCATTGTACTTGTACTACTAGTAGAACTAGTACTTGACCAAGTTAGTAGTATAAATAGGCGTATTAGGTTATTGTATTATGGTAACATCTTATTATCATCATTGTAATACCTTATTAGCCTTTATTATCTCGTGTCCCCTTTCCCTAATCTTAAACCCCGAATTCTTGAGTATATTATGGGAGTAGTACCATCCATCTTGAGAGGCTGCCCTTTCTACTTGGTAGAGTGTTTTAGTGAACTGATAAGTTCTCTCTCTTGTAGCTAATCTTTGTAACATTGTACAACTTAGTCAATGAATTCGTAACAGTTATTATTAGTTATGACAGCCGTTAGTTTCAGTTTGTATCTAATATGGGAACAGAAACCTTCCTAAAATAACCTAAACTAGGAAAGGAAAATACATAGTTGAATAATCACATTTATTTACAGAATAGAAAGAGTATTAAATTGGGTTTAATGCCCAATTCTACACACTGTCCACACTCCTCCTCAAACTGGCTTGAAGATATCTTCCATGGACAGCTTGCTAGTAATGTTTTCAAATGACTTCTTGGGTAATCCTTTGGTTAGAATATCTGCATACTGTTCTGTAGTAGGTATATATGAAATACAGATTTGCCCTCTTTCTATTTTCTCCCTAATGAAGTGTTTGTCTGCCTCCACATGTTTTGTTCTGTCATGTAGAAGTAGATTGTGAGCAATGAATATTGCAGGGTTATTGTCACAATACAGTTTTATTGGTGGGAATTTTAGACTTTTAATTCTTGCAGAAAATTTTCAACCCACTTCGCTTCACATATTCCATGGGACACAGTTCTAAATTCCACGAGGCACAGTTATAACACGACTAGGATCCCATACATTAGAGTGAACAATAGCAAAAGTACATCATGACTAACTTTGCTCGGGAGAGATGCACGAACAAGTTTTCGCAGCTAACACGACTCACATTCTAAAGATTGTAGATGAGAGTATCAAGACTTGGATGACCCAGGTGATGGGGTAGAGACTAGGTGACTGTGGTAGCACATATGGCAGAGGGAGAGGACTGAAGGTAGTAGAGGTCACGCGATTCAAAACCTTTTCCAATTGTCTGCCCATTTGTCTGATCCGTTGTAAGAAATGAGTCAGAAATAAAGGTTACTATACAATTTAAGGTACTAGTAAGCTGGCTGATAAAAATCATATTAAAAGAACAATATTATTAAAAGGACAAAGTTTAAAAGTAAAGACGATAGAGGTGTAGTTTGGCCAGTGCCAGTGGCTTTGGCTTTGGAACCATTTGCAAAAGTAATATGGTGTGATGTTTGGTGAGAGGATAGTTTTGAGAAAAGGGGCAGATTAACAACAATATGGTCAGAAGGCCTGAATCCAAAATCCAAGACCCAATAGATGAAGATTTTGAGAGAAAGACCATAGAATTACCAATGTGAGCTACAAAATGTTGAAGATAAAGCATGTTGGGTAGCCTTCAACTACAGGTACTCCTTATACTCACAATCTGACAAGATATTCTGATGATCACCTCTAGATTTAGTCCTCCTTTCAGCATCTAAAGCCAAAGACAAAATGAATTTGCCAACTGCTTTGGTAAGCCAATAAAGAATAACATCGATCCTTAGTGTGGCTAAAGAAGTTGCAATCAGAACAAACGAGGGTGACCCTAATCCTGACTTCCTCTACCTCCACCTCCACCATGACCATGATCCTCCACTCTCACCTAAGTTAGAAACAAAAGTTGAGGATTCACCTGTTTGAAAACCAAAGGAAGATGATGCCTCAGGTGGAGGAACCCATAACAAATGATCACTGAGTTCCTTCACCTAAGGGATGCTTGGGTTTGTGAAGACTTGGCTCTGAATAGGCTCAAGATCCTTGTAAAGACTATGGAGGACTGAGACCATATACCTGTTATCAAGGTTGTCCAATACCTTCTATAGTGTATCATTGATAGGAATGATCTTGATTTGCTGGATGTTGGTCTATACTTTGTTAAGGGATGGGGGTAAATCAAGAGTTGGCATATGAAGAGTAGCCAAGTTGTGAACTGAGTTATACAACTGTTGTATACCAAAGGCATAGATACTCTTAGCCTTCTCCAAACATCATAACATGAGTCATAGGAGCGATAATGGACTAGTTGCTTGGATCAATAGACTGCCATAATAAAGACAATTGATGGTCGCCTCTCTTCCATTCTTATCTTATGCTAGCATCCATGTCTTCAGCCTTCTTCATTTCATTGGATCTTATTGTGAGCTAGAACCTCTGAATTTAGCAAGGAGAAAACTATGTAAATTCATAGTAAAATTCATGACTCTCCAAAAATACCAAAAAGCCTATTTAGAAAGGGCCTCACTATAGGGCAATGCAGAAATAAATGGGTCCTTCATTTGGAATCCAAACCACATGTAATGCATATATTTGGAGGAAGTTGAAAGGTCTGCACTTTTGAAGTATGTCATTTGTGTTAATCCTAATAAGAACAACAATTGGAACAAAAGATTTATTATTTTAAGGAGCTTTAGATTTCTTAGAAGATTGAGTAGGCCTAACTCAACCCCAAAAGCTAGATTATGGGGAGAGGGATGCCCAAGTGATTATAAAGCTATCAGTATCTCAAATCAATGTGGTACTCAATGCGCCCCTCACATCATGCCTGGGACTAGGCAGGAACGTGAAGTTTGTAGGACTGGATATCTAGATTTCCAATATAAAGTGGATATGCTTTGATACCATTGTAAGATTGATTAAGCCTAAGTTAACCCCAAAAGCTAGTTCATGAGGGAGGGATGCCAAAGTGATTATAAAGGCTATCATGGCTATATCTAGAACCAACGTGGGACTCAACAGTTTTCAAATGGGTTTATTGAACAAAAATCTCCCATTTTGAGATTGGTGTGCCTTGTTAATAGGACTTAGTTGTTATACTTTGTTTCGAGATGCCGTATCCCCTATACTCTTCTATTCTAGTAAAATTTCTTTTTCTATCAAAGGAAAATTTGATCTTTTGATGTTGTCTTTTGTTTTTGTTTTTGTTTTTTTTTTTTTTTGAGATTTTTATAATGTTCTTCTCTTGTTAATGAAAATTTTTCTTCATGAAAAATTTCTTGCTGGGGCACATAAATCATGAACATGGTTTTTGTCTTAGTTTGGAGATTTGTCATTTATCCTAGTTTGTTTCACTTCGTTTGTGGTAGGAATGCCATATGACATCTGAGATTTTGTAGAAACCATCTTACTTGAGATGAGACGTTTTATACAGGGTATTTAAAGATGGAAATTATGTTTTGCCCAAGGTCATATTGCAGGTTCTAAATGCTTACAGGTTCATATATTTGTGTTTTAATAGGTATCAAAGAAAAAGCGGAAGTTAACCCAAGATTTCACAGCTTGTGCCAATGAAGTATACACATTATACTTACAGATATAGTTTAAGAAATAGTTAGCAGAATCTTATTTTAACTGTTAATATATTTTTTTATTGCAGGTTGCTCATGAAACACTTTCTCTGATAAGAATTGTTCGAGCTTATGGGTCAGAAAAAGATGAATGTAGAAGGTGCTTTGTTTTCTCTTACTAATATTCCTGCCACAAATATACACTTCACTTGATAGCTAATAAAGGCTAGCAAAGTTTCTCCTGTATATCAATACATCCTGATGCTTCAAATTATATTAGGCGCATCACAGGAACCTTACCTGTATGCCAAATTCAAGGCTGTTACGGCTTCATACTCTGTTTTAAGGTCTCATGACCACAAAGTTAAACAAGAACAACTCAGGAATATATCAAAGATATATTGATTTAATTAAATGTGAATCAGTGAATGATTGACTCATTGGGGTAGCACATATACCATTGTTTAATTGCTAACCAGGAGCTTTTCAAAGCTTTAGCTGGTAGGAAATGAAGTCATATACGCATACAGTTGTGATACTAGTAATATACCAAGCCAACGTATACTCAAGTTTATCGTTCGCTCTTATACATGGTTATATCTAGTACAATAACAATGATATGCATAATGTCCATGCCGTGTCTAATCAGGTACAAGCAATGGTTGCAGAGATTAGCATTTATAAACAGTCGTGAAAGTGTGGCTTATGGGTTCTGGAATATGAGCTTTCACACCTTTTATCGTTCAACTCAGGTTTGGCTCGTACTTACCTTATTGAAAGATTCCAAAGCATTATTTTCTTGCTGCAATCTCCCCGTGGTGCTTCTTTAAAATGAGAAAGGAGGTATTTACCTCGTGTACTCCTCTCAATTCTAATTATTTTTTATTGGAATGGAAGGAAAAATATTTCTTCATCCTGCCTCAACCTGTGTGTAGGGGGCATAAAATTAAAAGTTTATCTCTTTTCTTGTTGTGGGTGGAAAAAGGGGCATGTGTGTTTTTTTGTCTTTTTGTTGTGGTTGTTGGTTGACAGAGTGATGGAGGCAGCTATCCTTGACCTCTGTGTACTCTTCAGTTTTAATTGTTTTATGTCAGAATGGGAAGGAAAACATTTCCTAAATCCTACCTCTTTGTTGATTTTCTTTATTTTATGGCTGTGGGTGGGGCATTGTTGCAACCGGAATTGCGAGGGCGGCAAAAAAAGAGATTGAAAATTAGAGTCGCTCCAAGTTTTATTTAATTGGTAAAACATGGTAAAAATTATTTTATTTAAAAGAAATGATCTTTGAAACTAATTTGATTTAAAGAGTCGATTATGTATAGGAAGGATAGAATTTAATCCTACAACACTTCTAATACACAGGTCCTAGGCAAGTTCCTTAGTCAGTTCAAATTAATTAATAACCCTAAAAAATTTCAATAAAAGGAGGCAAACATATTTACAATAACAAATAAATTAAGAAAAATTAATTTTGGCTTGACAAGGGTCACTGCTCATATGTACATGCTTCATCCGAATGAGGAACTTAAATCACGTAGTTCTTTAGAAAATATTTGTGTGTTGATTGATTTTAATTAATAAAAACCTTTTTGTGAAGAAAATTTTTTCTAAAAAAAAAATCCACTCTTTGCATATGGTTTAAGTTAACGCTTGACTACTTAATAAACCCTCATAATTCAACAATAGTGAAGATAACATTCGTTACTCAATCATTATCATTTATCATTGCATGGATTTAAAAGAAACCATTTTGTGAAGAAGCATTTTCTTTAGAAAACAAAATCTTCTTGCATAGGATTCAGTTTACATTTAGCTACTCAATGGACCTTTATGGTTTGAATAACAATGAAGGTAACATCTGCTACTCAATCATTGTTATTGATCATTGCTAGGATAGAAAATATTTTCAAAAGATTTTCAAAAAAAATAAATTTTTTATTTACGAGAAAAAGAATTTTTTTTAAGCACTAACCTTAACATGAATTGACAAAGATAATTAACAAACACACGACTAATGTGAGCAAAACACAAAAGTAAAAATGATTAAAACCTAAAATAAATCAAGGGGTCCTAGCTACCATTTCTTTTCATTTTTATCTTTTTTTTTATTTTTGAAAACACAGAAACTCACCAAACATCTAACAACTAAATCACTCCCTAAACTAATTTACTTAATTCCCCTCAAATAATTGAACCAAATTGCTAAAAAAAAATGTTACAAACTCTTTTTTTTTTTGAAAAAAAGAACCAGCCCCAAAAAAAGAAAAAGAATCCTTCTAAATCAAGCCTAGAAAACCCAAATCAAGAAATAAAAAAAATTAAGCCCAAATGGACAAATTCCTTCCTTTTTTTTAAATCACCCACACCAAAAAATGGAATAGCTTACATGCTGTTACATTAGCCACGCAAACAGTGTTCACACAAAGTAAAAGAAACGTGGACTAAAATGCAAATAGGCCTTCAATGTTATTCCTAATTTTTTTTTTAAAAAAAGAAACAGCCCAATGTCCAATCTAATAACAACTAAAAACAAATAATAGTTAAAAAGAAAAAAAAAGAACTCAGAACGTCGTGTAAGTTTGTAGAAGCTTCTCAAGTTCTCATGACCAAAACACGAGGGCTTTGTTTGGATAATCAATGGTGGACGAGAGGGAATGGAATAAGGTGGAATGGATTAGAATGGAGTGGAGTGGGATGGAATAGAGATCCCGCACCATTGTTTGGATTGTTAAAGATGGAATGGAGTATAGTTACCATTCCATTGTTTGGATAATAAAATGGAAAGGAATGGAATCAAAATAATTATAATTTATTTTTCCATAATTACCCTTATAATAAATATGTTACAATTTACTTGTTTTAACATGAAAAATAAATCTTGATACTAGACAGCATTAAATAATTTGACATGCTCATGGCTGAAATAAATCAAAATAAATAAAAAGATAATAAACATTAACAAGTTAACATGAACAATCCAATAAAATTATTAGCACTTAACATAAAACAACTGAAGGAAAAAAACATGAAAAACTTATTAAATCAGATTAATGTGTCAAAGTTCTAATCATACATCAATCACGTAACAATTTGGACAACAATGATTTGGTATAACTGGTAAAAATTTTATTTTAGTATATTCTTTCAATCAGAAACATAATAATTTGTTAGGTTTTTTTTCATATTTATTTCCATGACCAAAATATTTGTTTCTTCTGATGAGTTTGCTTCCACTACTGTTGCATGAAGTATGCATTGTTTCCTTGGACTAGTCAGTTCATTGTGTTAAAGTACTCAAATTGCTTTCTAATTTGCTGCTAGCACGGAGGAATGGTTTTTTCGCTTAATTTAATCTATTTGTTACATATAGGGTTAGTTGTGTCAGCATCTTCCTCGCCATGGTGTGCTCCCCGTCAATCACTGTAACTTCTCAATAAATCTTGAAAAATCTACATTTAAAATGGTGAAAAGCAAACTAGGCATTTATGGGGAGGTGAAGAAGCAGCTGATATCCTAGGAAGAGCAAGAGGGTAAAGTGATAATTTCAATAAAGGGGACTGAAAAGTAGCCAATTCCATCTCATACACCCAAATTGGAGGGGAGCTAAACGAGGGGAGTTAGTGGGATTGGATGGAATTGAATCCATCCCTTCTATCCCGATTCCATTCAGATTATTATATCCAAACAATGGAACATTAAGTGATTCCATCCTCTTCTACTCCATTCCATTCCCTTCCGTCAATCCCATACAAAGCGAGGAAAAAAAAAACTTTGAAAGAAAGAAAATGGGTTTGGGTTCCTCAAGGTAGCACCAAGGAAAGAGGGAACACTGGAGAGACGCCGCGGGTTCACAGGCGGTTCACCGGTGTGGGAGGCGCCAAGGCCTCATGCTGAGTGGGGCGACGGAGCTCGCGGAGGTGCGATGAATGCGCGATTGCGGCGCGGCGACACGACGGTAAAGGTGGGAAGATTTGGACTGGTGTTTGGTTCGCAATGATGACGGTGGTGGAAGGCAGAGATGGTGGCTAAGCTTGGATCTTGCGATGATGATGGTGGTGGAAAGGGGGCTTATGGCTGTTTTATGGCGATGGGGGCGACGATGGAGAAAGAGGAAGGTGGTTTGGTGTGCAATGACTCTCT
>JAMLFY010001021.1:0-18629 GCA_030441495.1 Dalbergia oliveri
ACTGATATGATGTTGATATCGATGTATAAATTTTGGTTGTGTTTGGATGTTGTTAAAAAATGGTTTTTATCAAATAAGTTTGGGCTAGGCTTGGGATTTCGGTTTTTAGGCAGTCTTTTCACGAATTTCTGGTATATTTGTGGGTGTTTTTACGAGCCAAAAAAATTATATGTTGGAGTTAATATCTTAAAATAACTACATGAATTTTCTTGGGTATTGATTTTAATGTTTACTACCTCAAAAAATCAGAAACGAAATGAGACTAGTGCTACCTGAAATGTTGAAGCTGAAGCAATAAAGTTATTGATTTTATTACCATAGAAAATGATTAAACTAGCCCTTGAAAGTTTTATGAAGTTAATAACATATTGAAATATCACTGTAAATTTTATTATGCATTGGTTCAATCATTTTCTAGGGTTAAAAATTATGAGAACCTAAGTCTAAGCTTGATTGGTGGTCCCTGGCCATGATTTTGTACAATTTATTGAAGGAGTTAGAGAGCTCCGTTGTGTTGAAATTTTTATGGGACCTTGGGACACATTAAAGTGTCTTGAGTAATTTTTAGAGCCTTTGAATTTGTAACGCTCCAATTTTTACTGTAATTTTACTGTCATTAGAAATTACCGAATTACCGTAGGTAAATATTATATAAAATTTGAGACCAAACAATCCTCAATAAAGGAATATAACGTTAGAAGAGAAGTTAGGAGCAATTCGTACAAGTATTGCAAACCCAATTTTCTGTATGTGTAAAATGACCAAAATGCCCTGAGGTTATTTTACTCAGAAAATGAGGATCGTGGGCCCCACCCATCCTCAAGGGGATGTTTTGATGATAATAAAGGATTGTTTGTGTTATGTGTGTTAATAGAGGAGAAGAATCTCAATTTTGAGTTTCGACGCAAAATGACCAAAACGCCCCGCTGTTTTAACTCCGATTGCGTGCCGCTAGTCCGAACCTCACTAAAATATTTAAAAGGTGTTTTTAAGTTATGAATAACCATTGGTTAAGTCAGATGGTCCAAGGAATTTTGGGTTAAATTCCGTTTTTGCCCCTTGTTGTGCAGTTTTGCAAATTTTGAGATTTTCGATTTGTCTAACGAAACCTAAGCAATATTAGGCTCAAATTAAAGCTTATTAAATTCTAATTACTAATCTAGAGTCAAAATTATTTATTTAGATTGATTAGAACCTAAAATTGCTTAAAACACCCAAATTGCTTAGTAATTCACTTAAGCCCTTAACCGTAAATTCTCTAAATTGCATGAATACCTTGCCTACACCTAAATAATACATGGAACACACAAAATCCTCTTCCACAAGGCTGTAATGCACGAAATTATTGAGTAATAAGTCAGAAAATTATTACACAAAAATCCAAAGAATGAAAACAAAGAATCATGAAAACATGGAAACATGATTCCATGTTTTAAGCCACCAAACAAAATGATTTTTCTTCCTTATTTTTTCCTCTAATTTTTGGTCAGATTTCCTTCCTTCCTTTGTCCATTTATGAGCTGCAAAATCTCTATAAATAGGCATGCTTGAAGATAGTTTAGATGCTTAGTTCATAACTTACACAAATTCTAGTCTTAGGAGCACCAAAAGCTTTCTTTCTTCCTCCTCTTGGCTGAATTCTCCCTTCAGCTTTTCAAGGATATTTTCTTCATTTCACTCAAGGAAACCAAGTTCTCTTCCTTTCTTTCAAATCAAATTAGGTAGGGAGGTGTTTCTAAGTTCATTTTATGCTTTGCTAAGTTATGTTTCTTGCTCAAAAATGATGTTTCATGGCTTTCTTTAAGTTTTCATTTTAGTTTCTTCTTCCTTTCTTTTTAAGTATTTCGGCCATATGGCCTAGCTTATGATGAGACCATGGTTTGATGATGAGATTCTTGAGTGTTGGTTGCAAAGCTTTCACAAGTTAGATCTCTAAACTTGAAGGTTTCACTAGTTTCCAAAGCTTCTAAAATTTCAGTTTTTCTTTCCTTATTTTCCTTTCATGTTTTTGGCCAAATGGCCTAGGAAGGAATGAAATGATGGCTTGATGATGAGGACCTTGAATATGGGTTGTAAATCCATCACAAGTTAGGCCTCTAAAGCTTGAACATTCCATTTAATGAAAAACTTTAAAGAATAATGTTTTTATCTTGAGGTTTGAATATGAAATATGTATTTTTTTACTTTGTCTTGCTAAGATACATATATTGGGTTGAAATCATAATTCTCTTAAAGTCTTGAAGGAGCTCTAGTAAAGAGATCAAGTGAACTTGCATCCATGTTTAAGTTTATGCCTTGCATAGCCATATTTATTTTATGTCATAACTAAATTCTCAAGAATAAATAAATGAACTTGCATATCTCATGTTTAAATTTCAAGCTTGCATTTCATGTTTAAATTTCAAGTTGTCACTTAATCTCTAAAGATAATAAAGAAGTTGCATCTCATGTTTATTTTATGCTCTCACTTTATTTTATAATGGCTAAAAGAATCAATGCATGACATGTTTATTTTATGTCATCACCTAAAAATCCTAGAGCTCAAAGACTTGCCTATGAATCATAAGCAAAGAAATGAGATAATTGGAGTTAAAGAATTTATTCTTTAAGAAGTCTTGAGAATTGGAGCTTAAAAAAAAATGTAATTCTCTTCTCCCTCACCGGTCCTATGCGGACTACCGCCGCTCAGCTTAAGATTCTCTTCTTCCTCTGGTCCTATGCTACCGTCGCTCCAGTTTCTTGCATCATGTTTATATTACAAGTTCTTGCATCATGTTTAATTTTCAAGTCATCACCTTAAATCTTAAAGATAAAGAAATGGAATTGCATATCATGTTTATAATTCCAAGCTATCACCTTATAAAGATAAGATTAAAATAAGGTTGCATAGCATGGTAATAATTCTAAGATGTCACCTAAATCTCTAAAGCTCAAGACTTGCTCCTTTTATCTTAAGTGAAAGATTTAATTATGAACATTCTTTCAAGTTATAAATCGGTCCCATGGTTAAGTTAGGCCTAAAGTCCTATGACTTCTTTCAAGTTTAACAAAAAGAATTAGTTCTAAAAGAGTTTTAAAACTTTGTAAGAATTTTATGGGAAGCTAGTAATTTTATGTGTACTTAAAATGTGATTTGATGCTTATTAAGAATTTGGTGTCATTGATTGATTCCCTGGTTTGTATGTTATAGTTGCTGTTGCAAACAATGAAAACTTATGCATGAAATAAGGACATATTTTGTTCCTGGAAGAAAGTGTATTCCTGTAAGAGTGCAATTTGGAAAGATTCTGGCTAAGGAAAGATTTGGTATTTAAGCGTGTCCATTGTGACCCACCTCTCTTCCTGGAATCTCCAGATGCATGATTATAGTTGATATATATTATTCCAGAAGACTATAAATAAGAAAATGTTAGAATTATTATGAATTGAGTTGTAACATGCAAAGACTTATTGGTGACTTAAAATTTATAAGAAAATGATCCTTTGGACCCATCAAACTATAGGTGGTGAAAAGGTGATTCTTGCCCCCTAACCTGTTCTCTCAAAAGGGTAGAGTCAGGACTTTAACTTATCAAAAAGGATAAGTATATGCTAGTGACGACTAGTAAGGTATGAGCTCATAACCTAGATTACTCCCAAAAGGGTGGAGTATAGGGTGGCCCAAGGAAAATAATGAGGATGATAAGATTTTAAAGTCACCTAAGGTACTAAAGAAATAAATTATGTGCACCATGTCCATGTGTAGCTATTATGATATTCTTCCATAACATACATGAGTTGATGATGAGAAATATGATGTTCTTCTATGCATGTTATATTAATGATGATGATGAGGAATATGATGTAATGATAAAAGAAAAGTTCATTATAAATATGACATGTTAAGATTATGATGCATTATAAGACGCATAATTAAAATTGGCCGAATCTCGGTAAAAGTATTTTCTGAACTTAAAATTTAATCTTCGTATGTTCACTATTTTATAATAACCCAGAGATTCCTGGAGACTTTGATGATGACACCGTAGAAGGAGATACCCTACTGAGAATTCTTTAGTAAGATTCTCACTCCCTTTCCTTTATTTCCGTCATTGTCTTCAGATTTCAGATGGCGACATTCGTCCGTTCGTTGACACCCTCTTGGGAATTCCACTATGATCCGATCATTCGTATCACTTTGAAGGAAGGTGCTCGTTCGTGTTTTATTTACGTAGGTCGTCCATTTGCACATGTCCCTAGTTATCGTTTTCTCCTACTTCTCCCTATGGCGATGAAATGGTTTTCGAACATGCACGTCCACTTGATGAAAGAATGTTACGTTCTTATCCGCCTCATCTGCTCCATGGTTTCCAGAGTATAATCCACGAATGAGATATTCTGAAGCTAATCCTTCAAGAGGACCCTCCTACTCATGCTTATTCTGAGAGCTCTCTCCTACTCTCCCACGTGTAAGAGAGGGTAGTGAGGAAACGGTTGTCAGCGAGGTTAGCAAGAAGATCGTCCATGCGACCCAGCCTGGTGCATCTCGTGTGCCCCTTTCGAGGAAGCTCGCGATGGATCGGTTTTTCCGTTTCCAAGACAGTGGCCCTAGAGAGTTTTTAAGTAGTCTTAAGAGTGTTATACATCAGTTTAGAGTAGCCTTCCTCAGCTTTTAAGGTTATCTAGTTTAGGGGCATGAATTTCCTTATAAATAGTTTCCTATGGTGTGAATATGTAAGATATGATGTATGAACTTAACTCACCTTTTGAGTGAGGTTATTGTATATATGTTGTGATGTGCATTATGGATGTTATGTGATGGAGCCAATATGATATATTTAGATTCTTAAATGTCTTATTTTACTACGCTTAATCGTTTATGTTATGCGCGCTCACGATTTCAATTATGTTAAAAAAAAATGGCTCGTAATTTCACTAAGTATTTTCAAAATATGATGAAAGAACCAAAGCAAAGAGTAAAGTCTAGTCATTAATCCAATTCAACCTAGGTGTATTTGGTTAATTACTAGGTGTTACATTTTGGTATCAGAGGTTTGGTTCTCACAGCCTGAGGATTGGACTGGCTATGCTTCTAAAGCATAATACGTTAGTAATGTCATGTGTAGATGTTTATCATTAGGATGAGCTTGAGGATTAAAATGACGACTTTATGTTGAAAGTGCCATGGTAACTTGCTCACTTTGCATGGAATATTGGGCAATCACCTCAGTGTTGCTGTTTTGTGTGTATAGGGACCAATGGCACGACACAGACTAGGAGCGCGGAGAATAACCAAGATAATGAGACCGCTGAAGCACTTCGTAGCAAGGACCATGAGAATGATGATGGAACGGATGGATCAGGATCGTCAAGCTAATATAAATCAAGGACATGAAATTCCCGAACATGCTCGTTTCGGAATTTCGTAAGGCGAATCCACCTGTTTTCAAGGGGACCCTGAATCCTAATGTAGCAGATGAATGGATTCGAATATTGAGAAGGTCTTTGCTTAGTTCCATGTTCAGAGGAGCAGAAGGTCACTTTTGCCACCCACATGCTTGAGGGTGATGCCGGCTTCTGGTGGACTGGTGTTCGAAGACTCCTGGAGGCAACCGAAGTGGACATTGATTGGGAATTATTCAAGGTCCATTTTTACGAGAAGTACTTTCCGAGTCAGTTAGAAATGCTAAGGACATTGAATTCATGCAACTTGTCCAGGGGAATATGAATGTGGCTCTATCCTGCAGATTTGAGGAACTCATTAAGTTCTCAAGGATGTACCAAGGTAACCCTGATGAGTATTGGAAATGCATTAAATACGAGTCAGGGTTAAAGGCAGAACTTAATGTGGCAGTTGCGCACTTGGAAATTAGGGATTTCTCTACCTTAGTCAACAAATGCCGCATCATTGAAGAAGGGCAGAGAAGCTGGGTACTTCAAAGTCTAGAATATCATCAAAAAGCTGACACCTCAAGGTCAACAATTCAAGAGGCAAAATCGACCTCCATTTCCACATCAATCAAGATCACAAGTGCCACAAAGGAACTTTCATCAAGGAAGACCGAACAACAACAACAACCGCTATAATAATCCCAACAACAATCGCAACAACAACAATAATAACAATAAAGGGAAAGCACCACAAAGAGGTCCAGCAGCACCTCCACGACCCGTGCCATCCATGGAATGTCCCAAGTGCGGCAAGAATCATGGGAGCATGCCATGTCGAGCCGGAACAAACGTGTGCTACCTGTGAAACCAGGTCATTACTCCCGAGAATGCACAGAAAGGAACCCGCCAACCCCCAATCCCAAGCCAGAATACCAAGGAAGGGTATTCACCGTTAATGTGAGAAACGACAAAGTCACGAAATCTCGTGGAAGGTAAGTGTAATATGTATGGTAGAAACTTAATTGTACTGTATGATTCTGCGCTTCCCATTCTTTTATCTCCCACTCGTGTGTTAAAACCCTTAACTTGCATATAACTGAGCTTCCTTTTGACCTTATTGTTTCTACCCCTATTGGAAAACCCGTTAGGACTTGTAAATGTTGTTTAGATTGCCATTTTGTTATTGAGAATAGATCATTTGTTTTAGATCTCATTTGCTTACCCATGCAAGGTTTAGATGTGATTCTTGGCATGGATTGGCTTGAAGCCAACCGTGTCCTGTTAAACCTATGAGAAAACCATTACTTTTCTTCCTGTTCCCATTAGACCTAAGAAACCCATAAGTCTTTACATAACCCTATAAAAATGGAAGTGGTAGAAAGGTTATATTTTCCTAGCCGCTAGTGATGTAGACTTTGAGCAAAGTATCGATGAGATACCATAGTAAGAAATTATCCCGAAGTATTTCAGATGAGATACAGAGTTTCCCCCAAGAGAGAGATAGAGTTTTCCATAGAATTGCTTCCAGGTGCAGGTCCCATATCCATAGCCCCATAGGATGTCCCCATTAGAGTTGACCGAGTTGAAAGCTCAATTGGAGGATTTATTGGAGAAAAAGTTTGTTAGACCTAGTGCGTCACCTTGGGGAGCCCCGGTTGTTTGTGAAGAAAAAGGATGGAAGTATGAGGATGTGTGTTGACTATAGGCAATTGAATAAAGTGACGTGAAGAACAAATACCCTTTGCCTAGGATAGATGACTTGATGGACCAGCTTAGGTGCAGTAGTGTTTTCTAAGATTGATTTGAGGTCAGGTTACCACCAGATTAGGGTAGAGATGAAGATATCCAAAACGGCCTTTCGCACTCGATACGGCCATTTTGAGTTTGGAGTAATGTCCTTTGGATTAACCAATGCTCCAGCAATTTTTATGGATTACATGAATAGGATCTTTAGACCCTATTTAGATCAGTTTGTGGTTGTCTTCATAGATGATATTCTCATCTACTCTAAGACCCACGAGGAGCATGAACGCCACCTAACCATAGTACTAGAAATCTTGAAGGAAAAGAAACTATATGCCAAGCTTTCTAAGTGTGAATTCTGGTTAGATGAGGTGAAATTTTTAGGGCATGTAGTATCTAAGAAAGGAATTGCTAGATCCTAGTAAGGTGGAAACGGTTGTAAACTGGGAAAGACCAACCACGGTAACTGAAGTAAGGAGCTTTTTGGGTTTAGCTGGTTATTACCGTCGGTTTATCAAGGGATTTTCCAGATTTCCCTACCCTGACCAAGCTAACTAGGAAAAACACCCTTTTTCATGGACCCAGTGTGAAAAGAGCTTTCAAGAGCTGAAACACAAGCTAACCTCAACCCCTGTTTAGTATTACCCAACCCCAATGTGCCTTTTGAAGTGTACTGTGATGCTTCGAGAAAGGTTTGGGTTGTGTCCTGATGCAAAATAGGCAAGTGGTGGCCTATGCATCAAGACAACTCAAGCCGCATGAGGCAAATTACCCCACCCATGACCTTGAGTTAGCCGCTTCGTGTTTGCTCTAAAGATTTGGAGACACCATTTATACGGAGTGAGGTTTGAGGTGTTTTCGATCACAAGAGTTTGAAATATCTCTTTGATCAAAAAGAGCTAAACATGAGGCAAAGAAGGTGGATGGAGTTTTTAAAAGATTATGATTTCAGGTTAAACTATCATCCAGGTAAAGCTAATGTTGTAGCTGATGCCCTAAGTAGGAAATCCTTACAAGTGTCCCGTTTGATGGTGAAGGAGGTTGAGTTAATTGAGCAGTTTAGAGACCTAAACCTAGGGATGACCTTGACCACTAAGGGCATAAGAGCTTGTCACCTTAGTGTGACGAGTGAATTCAAGGAAAGAATTGCTCAAGCCCAAAGGAAAGATACAAAATTTCAAGAGACCTTAGAGGCAGGTAAGAGCTGATAAGTTGAAAGGTTTTACCCAAGGGAATGATAGTTTGTGGAGGTTTGAAGGTCGTATATGTGTACCTGCTAGTGGTGACCTCGAAAGGATATTTTGGAGGAAGCCCATAAGAGCCATTTCACCCTTCATCCGGTGCCACCAAGATGTATCAAGATTTGAAGAAGATGTTCTGTGGCCAGGATTGAAGAAGGATGTGTGCACATGGGTGAAAAGTGCTTGGTGTGTCAAAAGGTGAAGATTGAGCACCAAAAACCTTCTGAATGTTGCAACCCCTATCAATCCCCGAATGGAAGTGGGATAGTATCTCCATGGATTTTGTAACGGACTACCGAGGACCAAGCGAATCATGATGCCATTTGGGTAATAGTGGATCGGTTGACTAAGTCAGCCCACTTTTACCTATTAAGGTGACTTATTCCTTGGATAGGTTAGCAAGTTATATATACAAGAGATAGTAAGATTACATGGAGTACCGTCAACGATAATCTCTGATCGAGATCCGTGATTCACGTCACGGTTTTGGGGAGCCTTTCAGAAGGCGTTTGGTTCAAAGCTTGTGTCTGAGCACGCTTATCACCCCCAAACGGACGGTCTGAAAGAACTATCCAAACTTTGGAGGACATGTTGAGGGCATGTGTTTTAGATCAAAGAGGAGTTGGGATAAGTACCTTATTATTGAGTTTGCATATAACAACAGTTATCATGCAAGTATCGGTATGGCACCATACGAGGCCCTCTATGGACGGAAGTGTCAATCACCTCTATGTTGGTATGAGCCCGAGAGCAAAGTCTACTTGACTATGTGAGGGAAACAACGGAACAAATTAAGAAGATTAGGGATAAAACTTCCTGCTCAAGTCGACAGAAAAACTATGCGGACAAGCGCGAAAACCGCTAGATTTTCAAGAAGGGACCATGTGTTCCTAGAATCACCCACCACAGGCATAGGCCGAGCAATGAAAGTAAAGAAATTGAGCCCAGATTTCTTGGCCCGTTGAAATCCTTAGCAAAATAGGATCTGTAGCCTACCGTATAGCCTTACCCAGGAGTCTCCAACCTTCATGATGTTTTCCATGTCTCCAGTTAAGGAAATATCATTCTACCCAGTCATGTACTAGAGCCAGAACATGTACAATTAAGAGATGACCTAACGTTTAACTTACCACCCACGAGAATCGTTGACCAAGGAGTTAAGCAGTTAAGAAACAAGGCCGTACCTTTGATCAAAGTAGCATGGGGACGAGGTGAAACCGAAGAAGTTACATGGAAGCTGGAATCAGATATGCAAGCACAATACCGAGCTATTCTCAGGTAACGATTTCGAGGGCGAAATTCTTTTTAAGGAGGGGAGTAATGTAACGCCCCAATTTTTACTTGTAATTTTACTGTCATTAGAATTACCAAATTACCGTAGGTAAATATTATATAAAATTTGAGACCAAACAATCCTTAATAAAGGAATATAACGTTAGAAGAGAAGTTAGGAGCAATTCGTGCAAGTATTGCAAACCCCAATTTTCTGTATGTGTAAAATGACCAAAATGCCCCTGAGGTTATTTTACTCAGAAAATGAGGATCGTGGGCCCCACCCATCCTCAAGGGGATGTTTTGATGATAATAAGGGATTGTTTGTGTTATGTGTGTTAATAGAGGAGAAGAATCAATTTTGAGTTCGCGCGAAATGACCAAAACGCCCCTGTTTTAACTCCAATTTGCGTGCCGACTTAGCCGAACCTCACTAAAATGTTTTAAAAGGTGTTTTTAAGCCATGATTAACCATTGGTTAAGTCGGTGGTCTTTTTTAAGTAAAATGACCGTTTTGCCCCTCTTTGAGTTTTGCAAATTTTGAGATTTTTGATTTGTCTAACGAAACCTAAGCAATATTAGGCTCAAATTAAAGCTTATTAAATTCTAATTACTAATCTAGAGTCAAAATTATTTATTTAGATTGATTAGAACCTAAAATTGCTTAAAACACCCAAATTGCTTAGTAATTCACTTAAGCCCTTAACCGTAAATTCTCTAAATTGCATGAATACCTTGCCTACACCTAAATAATACATGGAACACACAAAATCCTCTTCCACAAGGCTGTAATGCACGAAATTATTGAGTAATAAGTCAGAAAATTATTACACAAAAATCCAAAGAATGAAAACAAAGAATCATGAAAACATGGAAACATGATTCCATGTTTTAAGCCACCAAACAAAATGATTTTTCTTCCTTATTTTTTCCTCTAATTTTTGGTCAGATTTCCTTCCTTCCTTTGTCCATTTATGAGCTGCAAAATCTCTATAAATAGGCATGCTTGAAGATAGTTTAGATGCTTAGTTCATAACTTACACAAATTCTAGTTTTAGGAGCACCAAAAGCTTTCTTTCTTTCTTTCTCTTGGCTGAATTCTTTCTTCAGTTTTCAAGAATATTTTCTTCATTTCACTCAAGGAAACCAAGTTCTCTTCCTTTCTTTCAAATCAAATTAGGTAGGGAGTTGTTTCTAAGTTCATTTTATGCTAAGCAAGTTTGTTCTAGCTCAAAATGATGTTTTCATGAGCTTTCTTTTAAGTTTTCATTTGGTTTCTTCTTCCTTTCTTTTTAAGTATTTCGGCCATATGGCCTAGCTTATGATGAGACCATGGTTTGATGATGAGATTCTTGAGTGTTGGTTGCAAAGCTTTCACAAGTTAGATCTCTAAAACTTGAAGGTTTCACTAGTTTCCAAAGCTTCTAAAATTTCAGTTTTTCTTTCCTTATTTTCCTTTCATGGTTTCGGCCAAATGGCCTAGGAAGGAATGAAATGATGGCTTGATGATGAGGACCTTGAATATGGGTTGTAAATCCATCACAAGTTAGGCCTCTAAAGCTTGAACATTCCATTTAATGCAAAACTTTAAAGAATAATGTTTTTATCTTGAGGTTTGAATATGAAATATGTATTTTTTACTTTGTCTTGCTAAGATACATATATTGGGTTGAAATCATAATTCTCTTAAAGTCTTGAAGGAGCTCTAGTAAAGAGATCAAGTGAACTTGCATCCATGTTTAAGTTTATGCCTTGCATAACCATATTTATTTTATGTCATAACTAAATTCTCAAGAATAAATAAATGAACTTGCATATCTCATGTTTAAATTTCAAGCTTGCATTTCATGTTTAAATTTCAAGTTGTCACTTAATCTCTAAAGATAATAAAGAAGTTGCATCTCATGTTTATTTTATGCTCTCACTTTATTTTATAATGGCTAAAAGAATCAATGCATGACATGTTTATTTTATGTCATCACCTAAAAATCCTAGAGCTCAAAGACTTGCCTATGAATCATAAGCGAAGAAATGAGATAATTGGAGTTAAAGAATTTATTCTTTAAGAAGTCTTGAGAATTGGAGCTTAAAAAAATGTAATTCTCTCCCTCTCCCCTGCGCTACGCCCTTTGTTGCTTAAGATTCTTCTTCCACCGGTCCTGCCTTACCGCCTTAGTTTCTTGCATCATGTTTATATTACAAGTTCTTGCATCATGTTTAATTTTCAAGTCATCACCTTAAATCTTAAAGATAAAGAAATGGAATTGCATATCATGTTTATAATTCCAAGCTATCACCTTATAAAGATAAGATTAAAATAAGGTTGCATAGCATGGTAATAATTCTAAGATGTCACCTAAATCTCTAAAGCTCAAGACTTGCTCCTTTTATCTTAAGTGAAAGATTTAATTATGAACATTCTTTCAAGTTATAAATCGGTCCCATGGTTAAGTTAGGCCTAAAGTCCTATGACTTCTTTCAAGTTTAACAAAAGAATTAGTTCTAAAAGAGTTTTAAAACTTTGTAAGAATTTTATGGGAAGCTAGTAATTTTATGTGTACTTAAAATGTGATTTGATGCTTATTAAGAATTTGGTGTCATTGATTGATTCCCTGGTTTGTATGTTATAGTTGCTGTTGCAAACAATGAAAACTTATGCATGAAATAAAGACATATTTTGTTCCTGGAAGAAAGTGTATTACTGTAAGAGTGCAATTTGGAAAGATTCTGGCTAAGGAAAGATTTGGTATTTAAGCGTGTCCATTGTGACCCACCTCTCTTTCCTGGGAATCTCCAGATGCATGATTATAGTTGATATATATTATTCCAAATAAGACTGTAAATAAGAAAATGTTAGAATTATTATGAATTGTAGTTGTAACATGCAAAGACTTATTGGTGACTCAAAATTTATGAGAAAATGATCCTTTGGACCCATCAAACTATAGGTGGTGAAAAGGTGATTCTAGCCCCCTAACCTGTTCTCTCAAAAGGGTAGAGTCAGGACTTTAACTTATCAAAAAGGATAAGTATATGCTAGTGACGACTAGTAAGGTATGAGCTCATAACCTAGATTACTCCCAAAAGGGTGGAGTATAGGGTGGCCCAAGGAAAATAATGATGATGATAAGATTTTAAAGTCACCTAAGGTACTAAAGAAATAAATTATGTGCACCATGTCCATGTGTAGCTATTATGATATTCTTCTGCATAACATACATGAGTTGATGATGAGAAATATGATGTTCTTCTATGCATGTTATATTAATGATGATGATGAGGAATATGATGTAATGATAAAAGAAAAGTTCATTATAAATATGACATGTTAAGATTATGATGCATTATAAGACGCATAATTAAAATTGGCCGAATCTCGGTAAAAGTATTTTTGAACTTAAAATTTAATCTTCGTATGTTCACTATTTTATAATAACCCGAGATTCCTGGAGACTTTGATGATGACACCGTAGAAGGAGATACCCTACTGAGAATTCTTTAGTAAGATTCTCACTCCCTTTCCTTTATTTCCGTCATTGTCTTCAGATTCATGGCGACATTCGTCCTGTCGTTGACACCCCACTTGGGAATTCCACTATGATCCGTGCATCATTCGTATCACTTTGAAGGAAGGTGCTCCGTTCGTGTTTTTATTTACGTAGGTCGTCCATTTGCACATCCTGCCCAGTTATCGTTTTTCTCCTACTTCTCCCTATGGCGATGAAATGGTTTTCGAACATGCACGTCCACTTGATGAAAGAATGTTACGTTCTTATCCCGCCTCATCTGTTGTCCATGGTTTTCCAGAGTATAATCCACGACAGATATTCTGAAACTGATCCTTCAGAGGACCTCCTACTCATGCTTATTCTGAGAGCTCTGCTTCTACTCTTCCACGTGTAAGAGAGGGTAGTGAGGAAACGGTTGTTCAGCAGAGGTTAGCAAGAAGATCGTCCATGCGACCCCAGCCTGGTGCATCTCGTGTGCCCCCTTCCGAGGAAGCTCGTAGTGGATGGGTTTCTTCCCCGTTTCCAAGAGTGGCCCTAGAGAGTTTTTAGTAGTCTTAAGAGTGTTATACATAGTTTAGAGTAGCCTTCCTCAGCTTTTAAGGTTATCTAGTTTAGGGGCATGAATTTCCTTATAAATAGTTTCCTATGGTGTGAATATGTAAGATATGATGTATGAACTTAACTCACCTTTTGAGTGAGGTTATTGTATATATGTTGTGATGTGCATTATGGATGTTATGTGATGGAGCCAATATGATATATTTAGATTCTTAAATGTCTTATTTTACTACCGCTTAATCGTTTATGTTATGCGGCTCACGATTTCAATTATGTTAAAAAAAAAATGGCTCGTAATTTCACTAAGTATTTTCAAAATATGATGAAAGAACCAAAGCAAAGAGTAAAGTCTAGTCATTAATCCAATTCAACCTAGGTGTATTTGGTTAATTACTAGAGTGTTACAGAATTGATTGCTTGATGGTACTAGTTGTGGTACAATGGTGTAAATTCTGCCATTTGCCTGAAATGCCACAATGCTTTGAATTGATGAAGAATGGTTTGGGTTTCTAGTATGACATGAGTATTTGATCAGTGTTTGGCCATGTGACTGTGACACATAAATGCATTCCATAGACTTTAAAAGATTGAGTGCTAGAAAAGAATGAGAATTTTACTATAAATGAATGCCTATATATGGCTTGTGCATCAGGTCTAGAAAAGAGAATGATAATTTCAATTGTGCATATTCTAACATAAGGACAAAATAGGAACAAGACTTAGTACTGAATTAAGGGAAAGCGAAGTAGTAACTTCCCAAAATTTACTTCTAGTTCCTATACATATCGTGAATAGCTCTGTGTTGATTTGGAAATGGTGAAAAATGAAGTTCGATGACCATGTACAGGAGGAGTCTAGCCCACAAGGGTTTATTTCCCCTCTGAAGTGTGATCCACCATAAATACCCGTAGGTATAAATGTTCAATTGTGGAGTTGTCCACTGAAATACCCCGTTGGGTATAAACTAGTGTACACCTAATAATTAACCCAATACACCTAGGTAGATTTGAATTAATTACTAGACTTTACTCTTTGCTTCAGTCCTTAATCATACTTTGAAAATACTTAGTAAATTACGAGCCATTTTTTTTTAAACATAATTAAAAACGTGAGTCGCTTAAATCTAAATGATTTAGCAAAATTTAAAAGACACATAGGAATTTACAAACATCACATCATAATATATTGGCTCCATCATACATTCATAATTACATATCATATATATATTTTGCCTACCAATAAAATAAGACTAAGTGTAGGCAATCTAATAAAACATAAATAATATATGGATGGAAGGACATCCATTAATGGCACCTAGTAATAACACTCCAGGGATAGGGATAGATATCTAAATATACGAGTGAAACTAGCATTATTCAAGTTCAGTGTTCCTTGCAGCCTCAATGTGATTCACGAACGCTTCCTTCCCTTTCTAAAGACGAGATGGAAAGAAAAATAGAGGGAGTGAGAAACTTATAAAAGAATCTCAGTAGGGTACTCACCTCATGATGCATTGTGTCATCATCATCGTCCCAGGAACCTTTGGTTATTATGAAATAGTGAGCATGCTAAGATTGATTTATTAAGTTCGAAAATATACTTTACCGAGGTTCGTCCCTTTAATCATGCGTCTTATAATGCATCATAAACTTAGCATGTCATGTTTATAATGAACTTTTCCTTTCATATATAATAACATAATTATGCATAAAATCACATCATATTCCTCATCATCATTTCATAATACTATGCATAGCAGAATATCATATTTTCATCATCATCTCATAAATACTATGCATAGCAGAACATCATATTCACATAATGCATTTACTTAGTTTCTTAGGTGACTTAAAGTTACTTTCATCATCATTTTCCTGGGCCACCCTATACTCCACCCTTTTGGGAGTAATCTAGGTTATGAAGCTCATACCTTGCTAGTCGTCACCAGCATATATTATCCCTTTTGATAAGTAAAATTCCATCTTACCCTTTTGAGAGAATAGACTAGGGCAAGAATCACCTTTTCACTATAGTTTGACAATTGGTCCAAGGATCATTTTCTCATATATTTTTTGAGTCACCTTTAAAGTTTTGCATGTTATATCATAATACAATTCTTCATTCATAATCATCATAACATTTTCTCATTTATAGTCTTATGCCGAAATAATATATACCAACTGTAATCATGCATCTGGAGATTCCCAGCTAAAGAGGTGGGTCACAATGGAAACACGCTTAAATACCAAAATCTTTCCTTAGCTGAGAATCTTTCCAAATTGCACTTAAGAGGATACACTTTTTGAAATAGTAAATATGTCTTTATTTCATGCATAAGTTTTCATTGTTTGCAACAACAACTATAACATACAAACCAGGGAATCAATCAATGACACCAAATTCTTAATAAGCATCAAATCACATTTTAAGTACACATAAATTACTAGCTTCCCATAAAATTCTTACAAAGTTTTAAAACTCTTTTAAAACTAATTCCTTTTGTTAAACTTAAAAGAAGTCATAGGACTTTAGGCCTAATTAACCATGGGATTTATTATAACTGAAAGAATGTTCATAATTAAATCTTTCACTTAAGATAAAGGAGCAAGTCTTGAGCTTTAGAGATTTAGGTGACATCTTTGAATTATTACCATGCTATGCAACCTTATTTTAATCTTATCTTTATAAGGTGATAGCTTGGAATTATAAACATGATATGCATTTCATTTTATCTTTAAGATTTAAGGTGATAACTTGAAAATTAAACATGATGCAAGAACTTGTAATATAAACATGATGCAAGAAACTTGGAGCGCCCTGGACCGCAATGACCAGTAGGATGAAGAGAATCTTAAGCACCCGGAGCCCGTAGTCCGCATAGGACCGGTGAGGGAGATGAGAATTACATTTTTTTAAGCTCCAATTCTCAAGACTTCTTAAAGAATAAATTCTTTAACTCCAATTATCTCATTTCTTCGCTTATGATTCATAAGCAAGTCTTTGAGCTCTAGGATTTTTAGGTGATGACATAAAATAAACATGCCATGCATTGACTTTTTAGCCATTATAAAATAAAGTGAGAGCATAAAATAAACATGAGATGCAACTTCTTTATTATCTTTAGAGATTAAGTGACAACTTGAAATTTAAACATGAAATGCAAGCTTGAAATTTAAACATGAGATATGCAAGTTCATTTATTTATTCTTGAGAATTTAGTTATGACATAAAATAAATATGGCTTGCAAGGCATAAACTTAAACATGGATGCAAGTTCACTTTATCTCTTTACTAGAGCTCCTTCAAGACTTTAAGAGAATTATGTTTTCAACCCAATATATGTATCTTAGCAAGACAAAGTAAAAATACATATTTCATATTCAAACCAATAAAAACATTATTCTTTAAAGTTTTGCATTAAATGGAATGTTCAAGCTTTAGAGGCCTAACTTGTGATGGATTTACAACCCATATTCAAGGTCCTCACATCAAGCCATCATTTCATTCCTTCCTAGGCCATTTGGCCGAAACCATGAAAAGGAAAATAAGGAAAGAAAAACTAAAATTTTAGAAGCTTTGGAAACTAGTGAAACCTTCAAGTTTTAAGATTAACTTGTGAAAGCTTTGCAACCAACACTCAAGAATCTCATCATCAAACCATGGTCTCATCATAAGCTAGGCCATATGGCCAAAATACTTTAAAAAGAAAGGAAGAACAAACTGAAAATGAAAACTTAAAAGAAAGCTCATGAAAACATCATTTTTGAGCTACATAACTTGCTTAGCATAAAATGAACTTAGAAACACCTCCCTACCTAATTTGATTTGAAGAAGGAAGAGAACTTGGTTTCCTTAGTGAAATAAAGCAAAATATCTTGAAAACTTGAAGAAGAATTCAGCCAAGAGAAAGAAAGAAAGAAAGCTTTTGGTGCTCCTAAGACTAGAATTTGTGTAAGTTATGAACTAAGCATCTAAACTATCTTCAAGCATGCCTATTTATAGAGATTTTGCAGCTCATAAATGGACAAAGGAAGGAAGAAATCTGACCAAAAATTAGAGGAAAAAATAAGGAAGAAAAATCATTTTGTTTGGTGGCTTAAAACATGGAATCATGTTTCCATGTTTTCATGATTCTTTGTTTTCATTCTTTGGATTTTTGTGTAATAATTTTCTGACTTATTACTCAATAATTTTCGTGCATTACAGCCTTGTGGAAGAGGATTTTGTGTGTTCCATGTATTTTTTAGGTGTAGGCAAGGTATTCATGCAATTTAGAGAATTTACGGTAAGGGTTTAAGTGAATTACTAAGCAATTTGGGTGTTTTAAGCAATTTTAGGTTCTAATCAATCTAAATAAATAATTTTGACTCTAGATTAGTAATTAGAATTTAATAAGCTTTAATTTGAGCCTAATATTGCTTAGGTTTCGTTAACGAATCAAAAATCTCAAAATTTGTAAACTTGCACAAAGAGCAGGGCAAGTCCCGTCACATTTAAAAATTTTGAGACCATCCAGCTAACCAATGGTTAATCATGGCTTAAAAACACCTTTTAACACATTTTAGTGATTTTCGGGCTCAGCGGACGTATTCAAGTTAAAAATACCGTAAGGGCGTTTTGGTCATTTGCGTCCAAACCAAAATTAGGATTCTTTCTCTATTACACATAACACAAACAATCCCTTATTAACATCAAAACATCCCCTTGAGGATGGGTGGGGCCCACTATTCTCATTTTGAGAAATAAGTCTAGGGCATTTTGGTCATTTTACACGTATAGTATTCTGTAATTTGTAACACTTGGACGAATTGCTCCTAACTTCTCTTCTAATTATATTCCTTTATTAAAGGATTGTTTGGTCTCAAATTTTATATAATATTTACCTACGGAATTCGGTAATTCCTAATGATAGTAAAAATTACAATAAATTCATGGT
>JAMLFY010001022.1:0-18626 GCA_030441495.1 Dalbergia oliveri
TCTGAGTCATGCCACATAATTTCAGTCACATGCATCATTTTCATGGAACTTTCTCATTGCAAAACTTTCTAGTTCACATGAGCATATTTCTCGTTCATTCATATCTTTGAAACATTATGCATTTCAAACATAACATTTACATATATCACCATATCAAATTTGGCACATAAAGTTTCATGCTCAAGGAACTAACATAATCACATCATCATAAGTGTGCACGAGGTTCATCATCATAATCATCTCTCTCGTCCACCCATCTCTTCATAGTATCTTATGCTTTGACCCTTCCAAGGGCTTTAAACTTGTATTTGCATTCTATTACCTTCAAGGGGTTAACACTTAAACTTTTCTCTAAGATTTGAACTCATCAAAATTCCAATCAGCACTTACATAAAAGGGCAGAAAATATCATATGCTTAACAAGGCTCTAAAATCTCCATTTGTGACCCTTTTTAAGACCAGATCTTCGCCTAAGGCTCCATAATTAATTCTTAAATCAATTATGAGGGATTCCTAGGCATGTTCTCTAAGTTATAAACCACTTTAAATCTCTTATCATCATCTTAAACTTAGAAATTAACACCTAATCATTTATGAAGGGATTTTGTACATGTCTTATTAATTATGAATCATTTATCCTTGAATTAATCATGCTAGAACAGATTTGCACTCTTGCATTAAGGTGTTCTAGAATTCTCATCTCTAATCCCTTTTTAAGTTACTTATTCTTTTCTAACTTCTCTAAATCGATCCTTGCTTCACTCAACATAATTTTACACATTTAACACCTTAGACAGCATTATCAGTAGCCAAACATAAAACCGAAATCATGAACCCATAAAATCACATAATCTCTTGGGTTGAAATGCATATAAGTTACTAGTTTTCTCTTGGGATGTTTTTGGAAACAAAAGGTGCTGGTAATCGATTACATGGTTTCCAAGCAAGGGTTTTAGGCATGAAAAAACGTGGTAATCGATTACACTACCTATTTAGTAATCAATTACCAAAACCCGAAAGTCCTTCAAAAACATTTCTGGTAATTGATTACATGGGTGGTAATCGTACCAGAACCAAAATTTGAGGAAACATGATTTTGACACATTCCAAACTATTTTAAAACATCTTGAAAACAATAAAATAGTTTTCCAACATTTCCTTGAAATTATTCATGTATTTTACAAAATCAAACCATTATTGAATCATACCAAAACTCATCCATTTCTTTTGAATGGAGTTTCCTTTTTGGTACTTAGGGCAAGTCTTTGAGCTCTAGAGTATTTAGGTGATGACATAATCTTAAACATGCCATGCACTTTATTTCTTTCATTAGAAAGTAAAGTGGAGCATAAAAATAAATATGAGATGCAACTTCATTATTATCTTTAAGGATTAAGTGATGACTTGAAAATATAAACATGAAATGCAAGCTTGGGAATTTAAATATGGTAATGCAAGTTCATTCATTTACTCTTGTGAAATTAGTGATACATAACAAAATAAACATGAGATGCAAGACATAAATTTAACATGAATGCATCTTGTTTTATCTTAGCTAGAGCTCTTGCAAGACTTTTAAAGGAACAAAACCTCAACCCATTATGTATCATAAGGCAAGCTTTAGAGTTCTTAGCACCTAGACTTCAAGAGAAATCTTAAGGTTTGAACTCATCATCAAGCTTAAGGAAATGGACCCAAAGTTCATCACTTTGTCTAAACAAAACTAGGACTAAGTCATATTCTTTATTTTATTGCTCATAGGCTTCAATCTGAGTAAAACTCTTAGAACGCGACAAACTTTAAGGTTGGCAAGGGTAAGCTTAGAGCTCTTTGAAATCATAAGATTAACTTTCTTAACAAAACTTTTGTGATCTACTAGACATATTTTACAAACTTTGTTCAAATCCAAAGAAGAAAACTGAAATCCTTAAGGGAAAGAGGAAGAGGAAATCGAAACTTAAGCCAAGAAAAGAAAGGAAATCCAAGCATGTATGGTCCAAGACCAAGTTGTTTCAAGCTTAGAGGTTTCTCACATGACAACAACAAGTCATTATCTTGAAACCTCATCATCAAGCTCACATTCTTTTTTTGTAAAAAGGCCTTTTGGCCAAAAAAGAAAGAGGAAGGGAAAGGAGTTTGAAACCAGAGAAAAACTAGAACTTTCTTTGAAGAACACAAACAAAATCATCAAAACTTAACCCCTACCTTAAGAAGTTTTGAAGAGGTGTAAGAAAGCTTTGTTTTCTTGATGGAAGGAGGGAATCCTCTTGGAGTCTTGAGGAAGAAATCAGCCAAGTTGGGGAATTTGAGAGAAAGTGTAAGAATGCTAAACTTGGCAAATGATTCCAAAGAGTAACCAAGTCTTCAAAGGCTTGGTATTTATAGAAAAAATGAGACATGTTGGCTGATTTGGGGGAGGAAAATGGCTGATGGCTTTTCAAGGTCAAGGGAGGAGGAAATATCTCTTACAAAAGCATGGGCTTAGCATGGCAAGCATGGTTGGAAGCATGGGCAAGGTATGGCCTAAGTATGGGCTTGGAGTGCATCAAAAAATCAACATGTGGCACCATTTGGGGGCAGATTTCGGCCACCTCATTAGCCAAGGGAAGGGATTTTTGTTCATGTAATTGTGGTTTAAGGATGTGTTTAAGTGTTTCTTTGATTAGGCTTTTGATTAGGAGTTTGTAAGCAAGTGTTTAGGTGAGAAAATGGTTAATTGAGGTGGTTCAAGACTTGATTAGGAGGTAATCTTATTAGATTAGTAATTTAAAATAATTCTTTTGGTCAAATGAGGTATGGCTCAATTCCTTAATTTAAGGATAAAAAAAGAGTGCTCTTCAAGATTCCATGACTAGGAATCTTGAATTTAAAGTGATTAGAGTTTATCTAAGCAATCTTAGGTTCTAATTAACCTTAATAAATTATTTTGACTCTAAATTAATTATCGAAATAAATTAATCTTTGATTAGAGCCTAATATTGCTTAGGTTTACTTAAGCACGTCATTAGGCTTACCTGTACATTGTTCTAGGGCAAAATGGTAATTTTTGCTAAAAGCTGCCAGGACCTTTAGAGCAGGACTTAAACATCAAACATTGCTCATAAACATCATTCTAAACTTCCTGGAAAAGTTCAAGGGCTCAAACGGCACCTTTCCAATGTAGACCGCAAGTATTTTGGTCATTTCAGCCGAAAGTTTAGAAACGAGATTTTTCACCTGGAAATTCATTCATAACACAATAATCCCCTTAAACATAGATTTGACCCATTCGAGGGTTGCCGGGGCAGCTGTCCTCGAATTTGAGTAAAATGACCTAGAGGCATTTGGTCATTTGTACTCTAACGCAAAAATCGGGCGTTACATTACTCCCCTCCTTAAAGAAATTTCGTCCTGAAATTCGTTCTTAAAGCTCGGGATCTCGTTGATTACTTCAATTCCAATTCCCATGTGTCTCCTTGGATCTTTCTCGTCCCCACAGCGACTTCACCAAAGGAACGACTCCTCAACTGCTGACACCACGGTCCACGATCCTCGTTGTGTGGAGGATTGAAAGTTCAGTCCTCCCTTCACCTGTACATGTCTGGCTCTAACACATGGCTAGGGTCGATTGATATTTCTAGCTGGGAGACGTGAAAGACGTATGGAAGATCGCAGATTTGGAGGTAGGGCTATTTTCTAGGCGGCTTGTAGGAACTACTAAAGAAGGATTTCAAAAGGTCCAAGAAATGAGGACTCATTTCTTGACTTTCATGGCTCTACCTATTCCTATCATGGGGGTTATCCTCAAGAAACATGCTCACCTTCTTGGAACTCTAACGGCTTCGCGCTTGTTCGCATAGCTCTTTTGTCGGCTTCAGCGTGAGATTCTATCCTTGATCATTCTTATTTGTTCTATGGTTTCCCTTCACTACATCCGGTCCCAAAAACTTTTTGATCTCAGAGATCATGCCAACACAAAGGCGGCTGGCACTTCCTTCCACAAGGCCTCGTACGGTGCCATATCGATACTCGCATGATAACTATTGTTATACATGAACTGGATAGCGGGTACTTATCCGACTCCTTTTTTATCCAAAACACATGCCTTTAGCATATCCTCCAATGTTTGGATGTTCTTTTGAATCTGCATCTATTTTGAGGTGGTAAGTCATCTTAAGCACAACTTAGAACCAAACGCCTTTTGAAAGGCTTCCCAAAACACGGACGTAAGGATCTGGTCAGAGATTATCGTCGATGGAACTCCGTGTAACCTTACTATCTCTTGGATGTACAACTGGGCCAACTTGTCTAGGAAAAGGTTAACTTGATGGGTAGGAAATGGGACTGGTACAACTGTTCCCACTATACCCAAATAGCGTCATGGCGGGCTTTGGTCGGGGTAGGCTGGTCACAAAATCCATGATATATATCCGGCTTTCCATCGGGGATAGGCAAAGGTTTGCAACATTCCTAAAGGCTTTTGGTGCTCAATCTCACCTTTTATGACTAAGCACTTACTAACCCAGGCTACTGCGTCTCTTTTCAATCGGGCCACCAAAACATCTTCTTTTAAATCCTGATACATCTTGGTGGCACAGGATGGATGGTGAAGTGGCTTTTATGGGCCTCCTCCAAGATACTTTCTCGAAGGTCACCATCTGAGCCCATGTCCGCCCTCAGGACCTCAGACGGGAATCAGGTCCCTGCTCAAAACCCTTAAGCTTCCGCCTTAACCGCCTCTAGAGTCTACCTAAACTCCTCATTTTCTACTTGTGCCATCATCACCCTTTGTTAAACCCACTTGTTACAGGGTAGATGACACATCTTCACACTCTTTTTCTTGATATTGACATCCCAAATTCATGTCCCTAAACTTCTCTATAAGCTCAACTTCCTTGACCATCATGTGGGATAAGCGTAATGATTTTCGACTCAAGGCATCGCGATCACATTGGCCTTGGAGGGGGATTGAGCTTAAGGAAATCATAGTCTTTTAGAAACTCCATCCACCTTCTTTGCCTATGTTTAGCTCCTTTTGATCAAAGAGATGCTTAAGACTCTTATGATCGGAGAAAACTTCAAACCTTACTCCATACAAGTGATGCCTCCAAATCTTCAAGGCAAACACTATGGCGGCTAACTCTAGGTCATGGGTGGGTAATTAACCTCATGAGGCTTGAGTTGTCTAAACGCATAGGCTACCACTTGCCTATTTTGCATCAACACACGCCTAAACCTTTCCCGAAGCATCACAATATACCTCGAAGGGTACATTGGGTCGGGAAAACCAAAACTGGGTTAAAGGTCAACCTTTCCTTTAACTCTAGGAAGCTCTTTCACAATCGGGATTCCATGAAAACGGGGTGTTCTTCCTAGTTAGCTTGGTTAGGGAAGGCAATCTGGAAACCTTTGATAAACCTACGGTAATAGCCTGCTAACCCAAAAGCTCCGTATTTTCGTACGGTGGTCGTCTATCCCAATTCATTACGCTTCTATCTTACTAGGGTCAACAGCTATACCTCCTTTTGATACTACATGTCCCAAAACTTCACTTCCTCCAACCAAATTCACACTTAGAGAGCTTAGCATACAACTTCTTCTCTTCAACACCTCTAAAACCAACTTTAGGTGACTTTCATGCTCCTCGTGAGTCTTGAATAGATGAGTATATCATCTATGAAAACAACCACGAACTTGCTATAAATGGTCTAAAGATCCTATTCATATAGTCCATGAACACGCGGGTGCATTTGTCAAGTCCAAAGGACATCACGGTGAACTCAAAGTGTCCATCCTGTACTTAAAAGCGGTTTTAGGTATATCCTCATCTCTTACTCGAATTTGGTGGTATCCGACCTCAAATCAATCTTGGAGAATACCGCTCCTTCAACTGGTCCATAAGATCATCAATCCTAGGCAAAGGGTATTTATTTTTCACCGTTACACGATTCAATTGCCTATAATCTATACATAATCTCATGCTCCCATCCTTTTTCTTAACAAACAAAACGGGGTTCCCCATGGCTTGGCTAGGTCTGATAAAATTCTTTTCTAACAACTCCTCCAACTGGGTTTTCAATTCCTTCAACTCCAAGGGTGACATCCTATACGGGGCTATCGAGATAGGTCCCGTTCCTGGAACCAACTCGATGGAGAACTCCACCTTCTCTCGGAGGGAACTCTGGTATCTCATTCAGAAATACCTCTTACTCTCCACAGGAATGTCATCTATGTTCTGCTCAAAGTCTACCTCGCTAGCGGCTAGAAGGACATATCCCTTAGTTTTCTCCCCACTACAGAAGACATCTACGACATTCACATAAAGTTTCAAGGTTTGACTAGTCTTGCTAGGGGGATGACGAAAAATAACGATTTGGTATAACATTAACAACACATGGTTACGTGAAGCCAATCCATGCCAAGGATTATTCCTATGTCTTTCAAAGGTAAACAAATCAAATCTATGACAAAGGATCTATTTTCAACAGGAAGATGGCAATTTAAACAACAGTTACATGTATGTAGAGGACGGTTGGTAGGAGTAGAACAATGAGATCAAAAGGAAGCTTAGAAACTTGCAAATTTAGAGACTCGACACTAGCATGTGAGATAAAAGAATGAGTAGCACCAGAGTCATATAGCACAGTTAAGGTTCTACCATTTAGTTCGCACTTACCTTCGATGAGGTCGTTGGATCGTCGTCCTCGCGTTGAGGGTAAAGACCGTCCTTGGTGTTCGGTCGGGATTTTGACTTGACGACCTCCATTGCTTCTGCAATCCTTTGCATAGTGGCCGAGCTTGCCACACTTGAAGCATACTCCTTGCCCGGCTAGGCAGGGACGATTGCCATGATTCTTTCACAACGGGGCACTCCATGGCTTGTGCGGGGACAGAGATAGGGCTCCTTGGGGTGCCTTGTTCTTGTTCCCATTGGGCCCTCCTTGTTGATTGTTGTTGTTGTTGTTGCGAGGACTCGCTCCTCCTGATGGTTGCGTTCCCTCGGGTTGGGGTTGAACGGCGGCCTTGGGGTGTCCGGGATGGTTGATTGTTGGGTCCTCTTTGTTGTTGTTTGATTGTTGTTGTTGTTGTTGATGCTGTGATTGGATTGGTAGGGATGGTAGTGGTTCCGTTTGAGTCTGATTTGATGGCTTGAACTTTGGGGCTTGGGGTCCCAAACCACGGACGATCCACCCTTGCGGCACTCATCTTCTTGTGCCCTTCTTCGATGATTCGGCACTTGTTGACTGGGTCGGGAAGTCCCTAATCTCCATGTGTGCCACAGCAAAGTTAAGTTCAGCCCTCAAACCGGCCTCAAACTTAACACACTTCCATATTCATCGGGTTCCCTTGGAAAACCCGTGAGAACTTGATCAACTCTTCAAACTTCGCCATGTACTGGCGAAGACATTCCACCTTGGACCAACTGCATGAACTCAATGTCCTTGGCGTTCTTCACGGATTCTGGAAATACTTCTCATAGAAGTACGTCTTAAACAGCTCCCAATTGATGGCTGCCCGTAGCTTTAGCAGCCTGGGTGGGTCCCCAAAACTCATCGGCTCCATCATGTAGGCAAAGGTGACTTTCTGCTCCTTTGAGGCAACAACGAAGTAGATCTTTTCCATGTTCTTGATCCACTCATCAGCCTTGTCGGATTCAGAGCTCCACGAAAGGTTGGGGGATTAGCCTTGCGGAACTCCCCAAAACGGGCTTGTTCCACGGCTTCGCGCAGGGGGACCTTGAGAGTCCCTTGGTTGATTCATGCGGTCGAACATGCGTTCCATCGCCCTAGCCATTTCGCGTAGCGGAAGTCTCATCTCCTCGTTCACGCCCGTTTGCGTTATTCTATTTCTCCGGGTGCCATTGGTCCCTAAGCACACAAGTCAACAAATACCGAGGTGATCAGGCTCAATATTCCAAGCTAAATGAGCTAGTTACCATGGCACCAACAAGACAAGGTCATGAATGCCTATCCTATAGCTTATCTCTAATAGCTAAGCACTACACATGACATACTACGTAACATGCTTTTAAAGCATGGTTAACCAATCCTCAGGCTCCGTGAGAATCGAAACTCTCTTGATACCATAATGTAACACCCTAATATTTAACCCCAATACGCCTAGGACGTATCAAGACTAATTATTAGTTATTACTTCTCTTTAAATTCATTTATAAAATACTTAGCGGAAAATACGGTAATTTTTTTTTTGAAATGATTTATATAAAACAAAGTGCGAGCCTTTGCGCGTAACATAAACAACGTGAAGCGGAAGAATAAATAAAACATACAGAACATAAGCATTAAAGAACACATCCATCATAAACATCATTCCTCATCACATTAGATAATATAGTTTAGTACATCATAATAGAAATATAACAGAAACATAAAGTCTTACCCATACTAGTGGGCAGAGCTTGCAGGTACAATAACATAAAATAAGAAACATGATAACAAATACATGAACAACCCCAAAAGATACACCCAACTAAGACTCTCCCTCCCTCGAGCCATGGATGACGCAATCCCTCGGTGGCACATATCCAATGAACTGGGCAAGCTCCTCGGATGCGTGAGGCGGAAGGATGGGCGAGCATGCCCGCGGATGAGGGCATCTCCAACGTCGTGCTAACCTCCGCTCGTCACGTCTCCTCGCTCCCATCCCGATATCCATGGGTACGGGCGGACCCTCGAGAAAGGATGAGAAGGAAGACCTCTGATGGGTCGCCTCCGAACGTCTCGGCGAGGCACGTACTCGGGTAGCCTTGCACCTGAGATGTGGTGGGCGGGCCCTCTCGTCTCGGGGTCGTGTCCTCTCAAAAATCAGGTCGTCGCCAAAGGGTGAAGTCGGGTGAATCGAAGCTGGAGACGGGAAAGCAAAGGGCGTCCCACGTATGCAAAAATGCGCATAGCAATGACCCTTGAAGTGGTAGGCTGATGCTCGGGTCATAGTGCACCTCCCATGGGCGGGTCAACAAAAATCACGAACGACGCCATCGATATCTGAAGACGTAACGGAAAGAAGAGAGAGAGGGGTGAGAATTCTTGCTAAAGAATCTCATAGGGAAACCTCTATCCTAGTGTCATCGTTTACGTCCCAGGAACCTTGGGTTTATTATGAAAAGGTTAAGCATGCATAGGTTCATTATGAGGTTTTCACAAAGGTATTTATCCAAGGTCCATGTCTTTTATAATGATTCTTAATGCATGTATGCAACATAATATTTCATGGATGCATGAGTACTTTAGGTAAATCAAACAAATATCAAACAACATATAAGTGGCATGAAACTTTTCTTTGAACATCTTTCCTTTTCTCATACTTGTGACACCAATCATAATAGTAACCGCACCCCTTAAACTAGGCTATGAGCTCATACCTTAACTAGTCGTCACTAGTTCTTACTTATCCTCTTGATAAGCGAATCATAAACATAATCATAATCATCATAATCCCGACTCCCAGAGTACGGGTAGGGGCCTAAGGATCACCCATCATGGGACTTTTTCCTTCTTCGAAACGCATCGACTGTTAAGCCAACGACTTTGTCCGCTTTGGCAGGCTAATGTCTATGCCCTCACGGTTTTACCTTCTCCTCAGTAGGAGAAGTACGTCTCGGTGTGTCACCTTAAACATCATATACTTTCATTCTTCGAAACGCATCGACTGGTTAAGACCAGCGACTTTGTCCGCTTCGGTATGGCTCGACGTCCATACCCCCGGGTTTACTTTCTCCTCAGAGAGTAGGAGAAATGCGTCTCGGCATATAACTTTAAACTTCATATTTCTCAAAAACTTTCTTTTTGTCCCTCAAATTTGACGGAAATTCGCGGCATAACAGCTACTCTCGAATTTCCTCAAATTTGAGTCATGCCACATAATTTCAGTCACATGCATCATTTTCATGGAACTTTCTCATTGCAATAACTTTCTAGTTCACATGAGCATATTTCTCAATTTCATTCATATCTTTGAAACATTATGCATCTCAAACACAACATTTCATCATATCACCATATCAAATTTGCACATAAAGTTTCATGCTCAAGGAACTAACATAATCACATCATCATAAGTGTGCACGAGGTTCATCATCATAATCATACTCTCTCGTCCACCTATCTCATAGTATCTTATGCTTTGACCCTTACGGGCTTTAAACTTGTATTTGCATTTTATTACCCTCAAGGGGTTGGCACTTAAACTTTTCTCTAAGATTTGAACTCATCAAAATTTCAATCAGCACTTATCATAAAAGGGCAGAAAATATCGCATGCTTACGGGGCTCTAAATCTCCATTCGTGACCCTTTTTAAGATCCATCTTCGCCTAAGGCTCCATAATTAATTCTTAGATCAATTATGAGGGATTCCTAGGCATGTTCTCTAAGTTATAAACCACTTTAATCTCTTATCATCATCTTAAACTTAGAAATTAACACCTAATCATTTATGAAGGGATCTTGTACATGTCTTACTAATTATGAATCATTTATCCTTGAATTAATCATGCTAGAACAGATTTGCATCTCTTGCATTAAGGTGTTCTAGAATTCTCATCTCTAATCCCTTTTAAGTTACTTATTCTTTTCTAACTTCTCTAAATCGATCCTTGCTTCACTCAACATAATTTTACACATTTAACACCTTAGAACAGCATTTATACAGGAGCCAAACATAGAACCAAATCATGAACCCATAAGATCACATAATCTCTTGGGTTGAAATGCATATAAGTTACTAGTTTTCTCTTGGATGTTTCTGGAAACAAAAGGTGTTCTGGTAATCGATTACATGTTCCTAGTAATCGATTACCAGGAGCTCAATTCATTCTGGGTTTCAAACAAGGTAATCGATTACATATAATGGTAATCGATTACTTGGGTTAATATTTTCCGAAAATAAAGAACATAGGGTAATCGATTACACTATAAGGTAATCGATTACAGGGTTTCAGAACAGGTTCTGGGCATGAAAAAGCCGTGGTAATCGATTACACTGCCTCTTGGTAATCGATTACCAGAACCAAAAGTCCTTCAAAACCTTCTGGTAATCGATTACATGGGTGGTAATCGATTACCAAACCTTAATTTAGAAAACATGATTTTGACACATTCCAAACTATTTTAAACATCTTGAGACCTCATAAAACAATTTTCCAACATTTCCTTGAAATTATTCATGTATTTTACAAAATCAAACCATTATTGAATCATACCAAAACTCATCCATTTCTTTTTTAATGGAGTTTCCTTTTTAGGATACTTAGGGCAAGTCTTTGAGCTCTAGAGTATTTAGGTGATGACAAAATCTTAAACATGCTATGCACTTTATTTTACTCTTCATTAGAAAGTAAAGTGAGAGCATAAAATAAATATGAGATGCAACTTCATTATTATCTTTAAGGATTAAGTGATGACTTGAAATATAAACATGAAATGCAAGCTTGGGAATTTAAATATGGTAATGCAAGTTCATTCATTTACTCTTGTGAAATTAGTGATAGCATCAAAATAAACATGAGATGCAAGACATAAATTTAAACATGAATGCATCTTGTTTTTATCTTAACTAGAGCTCTTGCAAGACTTTTAGAGGAACATAAACCTCAACCCATTATGTATCATAAGGCAAGCTTTAGAGTTCTTAGCACCTAGACTTCAAGAGAAATCTTAAGGTTTGAACTCATCATCAAGCTTAAGGAAATGGACAAAGTTCAACACTTTGTCTAAACAAAACTACAAGAACTAAGTCATATTCTTTATTTTATTGCTCATGGGCTTCAATCTAGAGTAAAACTCTTAGAACGGCCGACCAACTTTAAGGTTGGCAAGGGTAAGCTTAGAGCTCTTTGAAATCATGAGATTAACTTTCTTAACAAAACTTTTGTGATCTACTAGACATATTTTACAAACTTTGTTCAAATCCAAAGAAGAAAACTGAAATCCTTAAGGGAAAGAGGAAAGGAAAACCGAAACTTAAGCCAAGAAAAGAAAGGAAATCCAAGCATGTATGGTCCAAGACCAAGTTGTTTCAAGCTTTAGAGGTTTCTCACATGACAACAACAAGTCATTATCTTGAAACCTCATCATCAAGCTCACATTCTTTTTGTAAAAAGGCCTCTTGGCCGAAAAAGAAAGGGAAGGGAAAGGAGTTTGAAACCAAGAGAAAAACTAGAACTTTCTTGAAGAACACAAACAAAAATCATCAAAACTTAACCCCTACCTTAAGAAGTCTTGAAGAGATGTAAGAAAGCTTGAGTTTTCTGATGGAAGGAGAAGGAAATCCTCTTGAAACTTGAAGGAAGAAATCAGCCAAAGTGAGGAAGTTTGAGAGGAAATGAGAGAATTTGCAAGTGTGAACTTACCAAGTGAACCAAAGTGTGACAAGGTTCATCAAGGCTTGGTATTTATAGAAAAATGAGACATGTTGGCTGATTTGGGGAGGGAATGGCTGATGGCTTTTCAAGGTCAAGGGAGGAGGAAAATATCTCTTACAAAAGCATGGGCTTAGGCATGGCAAGCATGGTTGGAAGCATGGGCAAGGTATGGCCTAAGGCATGGGCTTGGAGTGCATCAAAAATCAACATGTGGCACCATTTTTGGGGGGATTTTCGGCCAACACATCAGCCAAGGGAAGGGATTTTTGTTCATGTAATTGTGGTTTAAGGATGTGTTTAAGTGTTTCTTTGATTAGGCTTTTGATTAGGAGTTTGTAAGCAAGTGTTTAGGTGAGAAAATGGTTAATTAAGGTGGTTCAAGACTTGATTAGGAGGGTAATCTTATTAGATTAGTAATTTAAAATAATTCTTTTGGTCAAATGAGGTATGGCTCAATTCCTTAATTTAAGGAATTGGAGAGAAAACACTATTCAAGATTCCATGACTAGGAATCTTGAATTAAAGAATGCAATTAGAGTTTATCTAAGCAATCTTAGGTTCTAATTAACCTTAATAAATTATTTTGACTCTAGATTAATTATCGAAATAAATTAATCTTCGATTAGAGCCTAATATTGCTTAGGTTTGCTTAATTGCGTCATTAGGCTTACTACACTGTTCTAGGGGCAAAATGGTAATTTTGCACTAAAACTTCCCGACCTTCTGGCTCAACTAAACATCAAACATTGCTCATAAACATCATTCTAAACTTCCTGGAAAAGTTTCTGGCTCAAACGGCACCTTTTACCGTGTAGACACAGGGGGTATTTTGGTCATTTTGAGCCGAAAGTTTAGAAACGAGGTTCACCTAATATCATTCATAACAACATAATCCCCTTCAAACATCGAGTTGACCCATTCGAGGGTTGCCGGGCAACTGCCTTTAATTTCGGGAAAAATGACCTCAAGGGCATTTCGGTCATTTGTACTCTAACGGAATCGGGGCGTTACGTTTCTAACACCGAGAGGTGATTTGATCACCACAAATGGATAATGTTTATCCATTTAGGACATGTGGAAGGCCAAGATTTAATCTTGAAATCCAAGATTAAATAGCCATCCATTTTACTTTCTTAGGTTAAGAATTATCTAGTTATATAATATGATATTCATGCATTAAATACAAGATATATACAAGCTCATATATTCTCCACCAAGCCATAAAAATTTCGTCCAGCATGCTAAGAGGGCAGCTACCATTGTTGTCTTCTCCAAAAGCTCAAGTTTTAATTTCAATTCACCAAACACTTGCCCAAAATTGCTAAAACCATAAAATTCCTTCACTAAACTTGTTCTACACCTTAATCTCTACAAATATAACCAATTGAAATTTCCATCCTTACCAAACCTTACCTTGCTACCTCACCCTCACTGAGTTAAGAAAGAGTTTGGGTTGATTTGGGGAGCTTTGGGGAGCAAGAAGGCAATCTTAGAGCACCTTGGGGTCAAGGAGCCATTAAGTCACTAAAAGTAGGGGTTTCTTTGCCTGTTTTTCTCAAATTTATTCTGATCTATTTTGGTTGAGCTAGGTCCAAAATTTCTTGTTATATTGGTTTATATTATGTTGATATTGATGTATGAATTTTGGTGGAGTGTTTGGATGATGTTAAAAATCATTTTTGTCAAAAGGAAATTTGGTCTATGCTGTTGGATTTTTGATTTTTACATAGGCAGCCATTGAACTCGAATTTTCTGGTATATTTGTGGGTATTTTCATGAGCTAGGAAAAAACATATTTTGAAGCCAACATCCTAGGGTAGTTTTACAAATTTTCTTGAGCTCTGATTATGACTCCTAATGCTCTAAAAAAATCAAGAACCGAAGTGGTTTCTGTGGTATCCTGGATTAGTGAGACTAAAAGTGTGAATTGTATAATTTTATTAACATAGCAAATGATTGAATTATCCTTTAAAATTTTTACAGAATATTTCAGCATCTCAGAGTATACCCATGATTTTTATTTTAAACTGATTCAATCATTTGTTGTGATTAAAAATTGTGAGAATCTAGTTTAACTCATACAAGGGGTTATGACCACTAAAATTGTTGAATTTTATTATCATAGTTAGAGAACTCTTTTTATCCCGAAATTTTTATGGAGCCTTGTGGACATATTGAAGTATCTCAGGGAATTTTCATAGCCTTTAAATTGATTGTTTAATTTGTGAAATAAAATCATGCTCCATAAGTCTAATTCTGCCAAATGCTGTCTTTGTCCTGAAATGAATTAAACTCTTGATTTAAAAGTCAAATGATCTTTGGTTCAAGTATGATGTATATGAATGCATGCTAGTGACATTAAAGATTGGTTTATGAAAATGAATGAGAATTACTTGTGATTGATTGTATATATAAGCTTTAAGCTTGCGATGGTAAAAAAAGAAACATGATAAATGAATGATATATATATTGGAAACATTTTGACATTCAAAACTATGCTAATGCATATAGTAATGTGAGTTTGAGGATGATGTATATACTAAGTAAATAATAAAGTCCCCTTTAGTTCGAAAGGGCACGCAAAGGTCCTCTTTAATCTATAAAGGGCACGAAAAAGGCCCCCTAATGTGTAAAGGGCACGGAAGGTCCCTGAATGTGTAAAGGGCACAAAAAGGTCCCTGAATGTGTAAAGGGCACTGAAAGGTCCTTTAGTTTAAAAAGGGCAAGAAAAGGTCCCTTTCGATGTACTGAGGGCACGTAAAGTTGAAAATGAATTATTATGATGTTGAGTAGTATGACATATGTATACTGAGTGATTGAGTAATTAAAATAAATCCACTTCGGAAGAATGACTTTTGAACTTTAAAATGAACCTTTGATACATGTTACATGCTCACAATTTTACTAATAAACTGAAGTGACTGGGAATAACGATGGCATGAGTTTCATTATATGTTTTGGGGATGCCCTATTGAGAATTTAGAATTCTCACCCCTATGTGTTTGTTTCAATGTCGTCTCCAGGTTAATTCCAGAAAATGAAGCCCTACAAGAAAGACTAAATTGGAATTTTTGTAACTTATAGTGGAGACTTTATCTATTGTACTTAGATATGTACATGTATCTAAATATAGTAAAGAACAAATATGTACTAAAGCTCATAGAAGAGCTTCCTTTTGTACTTGACTTGTACTAAATAAATATTTTGTTTCCTTGTTATATATTTTGATAGAACCACGAGTTAGTTACTACACGATTTATTGATTCTTGCTATAGATAATTAAGAAAGGTCGCTAATTAATGAGTAACAACTCTCGAGTATAATGCCATGACTTAAGGATGGAATTGTACTTGGGGGATCTTAGATTTGGCCAAGGGGAGGAGTCAAGGAAGATGAATTTTCCTTGAGTTTGTAAGCTTGGAAATGGAAAGTTTAAGTGTTTAAGAGGTGGTTTGAGGTGAGGGAGTGGTGGTTTATGGTTGTTTGTGGTGGTGGAAGGATTCTTTGAGGGAGGAAGATGAGCAAGATAAAGAGAACTTTGAGAGAAAATGCAAGAAAGTGCAAGAACTAAACTTGGCAAATGATCTAAAGTGTAACCAAGTTCTTCCAAGGTTGGTATTTATAGAAATTTTGCAACATGGAGGCTGCCATGGGAGGGAATGGCCGATGGCCAAAGAGGAGGGAAAGTGAGGAAAATATCTCTTTGCATGGGTATAGGCTTAGTCATGGCAATCATGGTTAAAAGCATGGCTAGGTGTGGCTCAAAGTATGGCTTGAGATATGGTCTTTGAGTGAAGTAAAAATCAACATGTGACACTTTTCTTGGGGTGAGATTAGATTTACAGCCCAAGGGAAGGAATAATTTGTTCATGTAATTGTGGTTTAATGATGTGTTTAGGTGTTTCTTTGATTAAGGTTTTGATTAAGAGCTTGTAAGAAAGTGTTTAGGTGAGGTTGTAACGCCCAATTTTTACTGTCATTAGGAATTACCGAATTATCGTAGGTAAATATTATATAAAATTTGAGACCAAACAATCCTTAATAAAGGAATATAACGTTAGAAGAAAGTTAGGAGCAATTCGTGCAAGTATTGCAAACCCGATTTTATACGTGTAAAATGACCAAAATGCCCCTAAGGTTATTTTACTCATAAAATGAGGATCGTGGGCCCCACCCATCCTCAAGGGGATGTTTTGATAATAATAAGGGATTGTTTGTGTTATGTGTGTTAATAGAGGAGAAGAATCATAATTTTGAGCTTACGCGAAATGACCAAAACGCCCATGCCGTTTTAACTCCGATTTGCGTGCCGACTGAGCCCGAACCTCACTAAAATGTTTTAAAAGGTGTTTTTAAGCCATGATTAACCATTGGTTAAGCTCGGGTGGTCTTGGGCAATTTTTAAGTAAAATGACGTTTCCCCTGTCTTTGTGCAGTTTTACAAATTTTGAGATTTTTGATTGTCTAACGAAACCTAAGCAATATTAGGCTCAAATTAAAGCTTATTAAATTCTAATTATTAATCTAGAGTCAAAATTATTTATTTAAATTGATTAGAACCTAAAATTGCTTAAAAACACCCAAATTGCTTACTAATTCACCTAAGCCCTTAATTGCAAATTCTCTAATTTGCAAAGATACCTTACCTACACCTAAATAATGCATGGAACACACAAATTTCTCCTCCTTGGGCTGTAATGGACGAAATTATTGATGCCATTATGCATCAGAATAATTGCCCAAAGATACACTAAAACAAAATGCCAAAATGTCACCATGAGACATAATTCCCTAAATTCATACAACTTGTCTTGAATCCATGTTTTCCTCCCTTTGTTCCCCATGAAAATCCATCAGACTTCCTCCTTCATTTGTCCATTTATGAGCTTCAAAATCTCTATAAATAGGCATGCTTGAAGAGGTGTTAGAAGCCTTTGATCATAACTTACACAATTCTAGTTCTTAGGAGCACCAAAAGCTTTCTTTCTTCCTCCTCCTTGTCCAAATTCTCTCTTCAATTTTTCAAAGAGATTTTCTTCCATTTCACTCAAAGAAACCAAGTTCTCTTCCTTTCCTTCAAATCAGATTAGGTAGGGAGTTGTTTCTAAGTTCATTTTATGCTATGACAAGTTATGTTTCTAGCTCAAAAATGATGATTTCATGGACTTTCTTCTAGCTTTCAATTTCGGTTTGTTTTCCCCTTTTCTTTTAAAAACATTTCCCTTATGGCCTAGATTATGATGAGACCATGGTTTGATGATGAGGTCCTTGAGTGTTGGTTGCAAAGCCTTCACAAGTTAGACCTCTAAAACTTGAAGGTTTCACTAGTTTTTAAAGCTTTACAATTTCGATTTTCTTTCCTTATTTTTCTTTAATGATTTCGGCCAAATGGCCTAAGAAGGAATATGATGATAGCTTGATGATGAGGACCTTGAGTGTTGGTTGTAAATCCATCACAAGTTAGGCCTTTAAAGCTTGAAAATTCCACTTGATGCAAAACTTTAAAGAATGATGTTTTTATGATGTAAAAATAAAGATCTTGAGTTTAGAACTTGAAAGATGTATATTTCACTTTGTCTTGCTAAGATATATATATATGGGTTGAATTTATATTTCTCTAAAGTCTTGGAAGAGCTCTAGTAAAGAAATAAAAGGAACTTGCATCCATGTTTAAGTTTATGCCTTGCATAACCATGTTTACTTTTAATGTCATCACTAAATTCTCAAGAATAAATAAATGAACTTGCATATCTCATGTTTAAATTTCCAAGCTTGCATTTCATGTTTATATTTCAAGTTGTCACTTAATCTTCAAAGATAATAAAGAAGTTGCATCTCATATTTATTTTATGCTCTCACTTTATTTTATAATGGTTAAAAGAATCAACGCATGACATGTTTATTTTATGTCATCACCTAAAGATCCTAGAGCTCAAAGACTTGCCCAAGTATCACAAGTAAAGTTGGAAAATGGTAGTATCACTTTCAATTTCCTTAAGATTATTGGAGTTAAAGAATTCATTCTTTAAGAAGTCTTGAGTTTAGAGCTTAATAAGATGTAATAAGAATTCTCTTCTCCCTTCACCGGTCAATGGACTTGGCGCTCAAGTTTCTTATTTTTCTTTTATTAAGATTCTCTTCTTCCTCTCCTTGTCAGTGCACTACGTTGCTAAGTTTCTTGCATCATGTTTACAATTCCAAGTTATCACCTTATAAAGATAAGATTAAAATGAGGTTGCATAGCATGTTTATGATTCTAGTATCACC
>JAMLFY010001023.1:0-18621 GCA_030441495.1 Dalbergia oliveri
TTTCAAAATAAGGTTGGCCAAAGAAAATAAAATTGATGGAGTATTCAATTGCATTTAGAATAGATCATTTGGTAAATTCAGGACAAGATGCATTTGGAAGAAGGGACCCAAAGGTTGGAGCTAATGTTAAATCAACTGAAGCTTTGTGGAGGTGATCCAATACCAGATCTTCCCAAAATATTGTGCATCAAGATAGTTCTTAGATACACTACACCACTGCTGCTGAATTATTTTTAAACACTAACCTAAACCTTTGGACAAGCCAAGGATCAGGACAAAGCCCACAGACACATGACAACCAGACAGAATATATGCATCAAGATAGTTCTTAGATGATCTTGATACACTACACCTGCTTCTAAATTATTTTTATTAACATCAATAAACCTTTGGACAAGCCAATACTTGAAACCCATATTGACAAATCATCCTGGTTTAAAGTTAATTGCAGCTGGCAAATCAATATACAATTTTGCTTAACCATAAACAAATACAATCACGGCATGTATCGTTCTACAAGTGAAAAAAATAGCTTAATAATGCATAGGGAAGTATTATTGAACACCCAATATTTATTAATTTATTTAGGTTATTATGCCACTATTTGCATTTATAAATCATGTTGCAAATTAGAGTAACTTTAAAATGACTATAACTAAGTTACATCTTTCCTTACACATATAATTTTTTAGCCTAATGATAATCGATCCAATCAACATTAGTACATGCATCAATATAGATGAACCTCTTCAACCATGAACAAAGAGAGAAAAAAAGAAGCAAGTTTATATAACAGATTGAAAGAACAACAAACTAGGTGAATATTTTATCACATTAGTTTAGACAAATGAACAAACAGAAGCTAGATAATTTAAGAAAGGGAAAATTGAAGCACAAATTCACAATTTGAAAGCAATACAAACTGAACAAATTGCTAATTAAAGTAGAAGCAGCAAATTGAAGCACAAATTCACAATTTGAAGACAGAAGGTGTAAATTGAAGAACAAAAGCCGCAAACTAAAGCACAAATCAACAATTTAAGAAACATAAGCTTCAAACTGAAAGCACAAATTTGAAATTTAAAGGCAAAAGCGAAGAAGGAGGAGAGAGAAAGAGAGAGAGAGAAACAGAGGGATGCACGCAGACGTGACCGCACTTGACACGCAAGGAATCCGATCGACATGGACGCAAGGGGTAAGGCCTGCCTGTGGGGAGTGACGGTGATGCCGTTCACCGGGCGGAGACAAGGCCATGCTCCGGCGTGGTCGTGGTCCTGCTCTTTCTAGTTTCACGGCGAATCAACAAGTGCCAATCGATCTCCGCAGGGAAGAAATAGGGAAGTTCAATTGGAGCAAAGAAAAAGAAAAAATCAAAGAGAGTTAGTGTATAAATCGGAAGAAGAGAAGAATCCTAATTAGAGCAAAAGAGACAGAAGAAACACTAGTGAAGCATACCTTACAAATGCATGGCGGTGGGAGCAGGTCTTGGCGGTGGCGGAGGTGGGGCGCAAACTTTCCTTTGAATGGAAGGGAGAGGCAAAGGTAAGAGAGCACTCAAAATGTTTCAATCCGTGACTATATGAGAGGGGTAGATTAGAAATTTTATTTTGTTAGACCATATTTTTTTCCTGGAATAAAACATTTCCACCTAAAAGATGGGATAGAAAATGAGATTAATTCTATTCCTGGGAATGAAATCTTGTTGGGAATATTTTTGAACCTTTACCAAACATAGAAATGTTTCTTTCAGTGCTAAAGTTCCCAGGCATTACAAAAAAACCGGCTGCCACACAGCCATAAAGGTCATTCCCTTCCCTGGCAATAAATAACTTACAAATAATGGTTTATTAAAAGTGTCCATTCCATTCCATGCCTTTCCCTACATTTTTATGCTTCCAAAATAGCCTAAGACACACAAGAAGCTCAGTAATTATTGTATTTATTACTGACTCTGAACTCCTCATCCTTTCCAGCTAAAATTTATTGTGATAATCAATCTGCTATTACATTACAACTAATCTAGTCTTTTTATAAATGGACTAAGCACGGTAAGATTGGTTGTAACGTTGTTAGTGATAAAATTTAGGCTGGTGTTGTTCATCTTCTTCCTATCTCCACACACTTCTAAGTCCATCACCTGATTCCAAGTTGGGCATGCTCAATTTTCATGATCCAATGTTGCCCGAGTCCAAGTCCACTTCAGCTAGTTAGTTATTCAAGTTAGGTCCAAGTGTCACATACAGCTTGCATTTTAGTTAGTCTCATTTAGCTTGACACTGACACAAATATGAGACATGGCATGAATACGAGAGATATATTAATTGAAAATTATACGATAAGAACATATATATATATAGCTAAAATTTAAAGAAAATGATACATTATTCAAAATATAATTTATATAAGCTTCATTATGTTTTATTTTCTTATAAATTGAAAGAGTTGTGTTATTTTTTTTTTATGACCCTATTTATATTTTATTTTTATGTTAGAGTAAGAAAAAGTAAATTTTAAATTAAATATATAAAAACATTGTGTTATGGATGTGTCATGTAAAATTTAAATATTAATGCTCAACACATAAGATACTGGCACTTAAATGGTATGTCCACGCTTCATAGATTAAGGTCACAACATGTGACCATTATGTATCACAGCTTAGCAAACATTTTAAATTGGACATTTTATATTCCAACATTCATAAGTGAAGCTCTTTCACGTATTTCATAAATTATCCATTCTTTTCTTTCCCCAAGAATGCAACAACAACAATAACTTAAGTCTTATCCAACTAAGTGATGACTAAATGGATCAAGCAACGCAATATAACTCTATCATACATTATATTTATGTTAAAACTAATTCATGATGAAAAAGAAAAAAAAAAAAGAAAAAATATTGGCAAAACAGACTGAAGGATGTGGAAGATATCAGCAATGGATTCAAGCTAAAGACGTTCTCATCATCATACGTTTACATGGCCTATTGGCCTCATAGCAAAAGCGTTGTCTGCCTTAGAGATTCACGGCTTTGTGTAACCTTTTGGATTTGAAATATGGGAGGGAAAATTCTAATGAGTGTCTTGAGCCTATTAAATGAACTTACATGGTAGTGCAATCATGTGAATGAATTGCTCAGAGAAAAGAAGAGTTGGTATGCAAGGAAAGACAATGATTAAAAGCATGACTGGATCTTGTTCATCCAAAAGCGATTTTAACCAAAATCATCCAAACGAATTTCATTCTATCACAATCACTTGTGATATAAAAATAACTAAACATAAATAACCTTGACACAATCTCACTTTTGACCAAAATCAATTTTGTAGAATCAAGTCGATACAAACACCATTTACAAACTCCTATCCAAACACACACTAAAGCTTCTAATTTCACAAGTCATAATCCAAAGGAAGAGGAAACTAAGATCAGCACACAAAATCAACAAAGGAAATGCCAAAAGGGTGAAAAGTGATCATGATATTTATTGTACAACCACAACACTTAGTTACGTAGTCATTATACTTCAGCTGAAATTATAAGTTCCCCTAACATACCGCACATTATAATTATCAGCATGGCTCATGAAGCTTGCTAGTTTTGAATTATTTGTAGTTCCAATGATTCCTTATACTTACCCCACCAACTCATGTAGCTGCTATCTCTCAAGAAAATCTCTGAGGACACTTCATAATTCTGGAGCAACCTGTAAACATAGTTCTCAAATTCAAGCAATTTGTGCTTTGCCTCTTCCTTCTGTGCAACACTAGATTGTTCATCCTTGACCAACTTGCATGAAAGGAGAGCCTCTTCAACATGTGCCCAAAAGCAAGAATCAAATGTTAAAATAGATTCCACATCCTTTGTGTTTGTACTGTTTGAACCGCTTGCGGCTGCTGTTCTTCTTTTCAACAGCTCCTCCAACAGTTTAAAATGCCTAGATCTTCCTCTATTCACATAGTCTTTGCAACCTTTTCTGTAGTACTCAGCAATATCTAGGGGTTATTCTCCTGTAATTATTCCCACCGTAGAGCCACCGGGTGCGGAGTGGTGCATCTTTTTTCTGAGGCTTCGTCTCTGCCTCTTCAACCAACTCTTCCCAGTGCTGCTTTAGGTTTCTGTGGAAATAAACAACATCCATGTCTCTTCTTGACCCATCTTGTAGCTGTCATAGTACCCTATATTTTCGTTTTTACAAACCTTCTTGTACCATTCAAGCTGGGCCATGTCTCTCTGATATCATTCAATTTCCTGGTTTTTTCATATTTTGTCCCTTTCTGGGAAATGAACTCTTGTTCTAGCCTTTCCATAATTGTCACCAAAGTAGCATTCTGCTGTTGTTGCTGCTGCAAATCTGTATTAAAAAAGATATCATGGAAATCTATATTTTCAAAATGCTAGTTTAATTACACAAAAAGTCTAATAAGGTTCACTTAGAATCCAGGTTCATTAAGAAATAAACAGATATTCTCAGATACCTGCATATGTGGCGTAAGTCCTAATGCCAATAACTGCAAACTGATACTTGCATGTAGTGAACTACAACCAGTCATGTCCTGTTTGTGTCCTGTTAAGTCCTTGCAAATTGCTTTACGATGGAGATCTCCACTATATTTCCATACTCTGCAGATTGAAATCCTTGATTATGATCATGGATTAAGGCCATTGCCTTGAGAAGTTCCAAAATGGAGTCAGGACTCTCAAAACAAGCAGAATTTGCAGCACAACAGAAGAGATACGTTCCGAAAGGCATGTAATCAGTGGTTTGAGGACCCATTCCAGCAGCAGGAGAAGTATGGTTTTTGATGAACAACCTTGGAAGAGGGTCTTTGCGAGACACAACATGCAGAAAGCAAGAGTTCCATGTAGAACCACGTGATATGGCTTGTTGCAGACTTAGTTCCCTGTCACCTATAAGGGGTGAACCAAAGGTGATGCACAGCAGGCGATTCTTTCCGAATCAATGCCTTTCTTCCGAATCAGTACCTTTCTTTCCCGAGTCAACACCTTTCTCAGCCTCTTGGCTAAGATCATGTGACTTATCAATGCTGTCTGATAAGCAATAAAGCAAAGAGAACAGCAATTGATCCACCAAGAGCTCGTCCAGTAACAATCAATGGAGTAGAGCTTGTAATCTGCATTAGGATCTTGTTATGAAGGTTTACATAAAGAACAACATATGTGTGGAAACATACAGAAGAGTAGAAGACATATGCTATTTTCTTAAGACAAAATTCACCCCACCATTGATATAGAATTAATGGAAAAATTATCCCCATAATTTTATATCCCAAACGCCCTTGTGCAGGTAGCAATCCTTAGCTAAAACTTTCTTCTCAAGAACTTCTTTGCGGAAAAGACGAGTGGTTACTGAAAATGGGTGAAGAAAGGACATTAAATAAAACTGCTTTAAAATAAAAACACACAAATATGCACATTTTGAATCACTTCTAAATTCATCCCCCCTAAAATACTTTTCATATGTGATACTTTAGAAAGTCACCTCTAATACGCGTCATCCATTTTTTCAATGGGTTACAGACGATGCTTTTTTTTTTTGTCGTAGTTAAAGTTTTCTCTTTTACATTATTGTGGACACATTTTGTCTCCCACAGTAGCAGGGTGATGACCATATTACTTAACTGGAAAATAACCTTTTTCTGCTCCTCCTTCTTTCTATTCTTCGTCTTTTCATTTTTAATGATATTTTAAGAAATTGCATATATAAGGGTCTGTTTAGTTTTAGGAAATAATATTCTGTTTTTCTATTTTCAAAATTTTATAAAAAAAATAGTGAAAATAAAAAATAAAAAATTAGATTTTAAATCTTCACTATTTTCTTCACAAAATCATAAAAAATATGAAACTAACAAAAAAAAACAGTAAACAAAAACTGACCTATTTTATGAAAACAAATGCACCTTAAGCGATTTTGATATATAGGGAAAGAAAAACAATTCATGATTAATTTCCTAATCGAACAGTTCAATTCAAAATAATGTTAACAACCTTGACGTGTCCACATAACAATTTCATGCAATTCAAAGATTAGATTAGGATCCAACTTAAGGTAAAGATGTTCCAGCAAGCAAATCTTCAATTGGAAGGAAGAGGGAGGAGTAGATGTAACCTGGGATTTCAACTCATATTGTAGCATCCGATGATTGTCATAAAAGAGGTCAAGTGCAGCCTTGTTAACAGAGAAAAGTGGACTTTTCTTGGAACACAGGAAATCAAAGTCGTGCAAGTTTTTCTCCCAGAGAGCAGAAGATGGAACCAAATCCTGTTGAAGAGTGGCGAATGGTGCTGCCTCAAATGCTACAACGGTCAAATCATTATGTTTATGAACTTTCCAGGACAACCTTGGTCCCATGTTTGATCTGGCGGCTTCATCTCTGGAAGAGATGGCATTCCATGATCTGAGGAGAAGGCCAGAGCTTCTCACAAAAGTTGCAAGCTCAAATCCACTGCTGAGTCTGCAACCAAGAAAAAAGGGAGACCAAAAAGTGAAAGAAACATTTATTTTGAAACAGATGGGTAATATATGGACTAGCAGTTTCTAGTAATCATGTTACTTTCTTTTATGGTACAAAATATTCTCCAAAACACAACAAAATGAAAAAAAAAAAAAGGAGGAGAGGTGGAGTACTCATTCATCACATACAGTGCAGACTGGGTCATGTTTTTTCTAAATAGAGTGCAGTAGAGGTAACTTGAACCAGAATGTTTTGACTTGTGAATTGAAATGAAGTGAACTATTTTCAAAGGATGGAGAAGAAGGTAATGGATGAGAAGTGGTATGACCATGTGGGGTCGGTAAAACAGCCAAAGGTGTCTCCCAGAGCAATGGGAAACTCAGTGGAAATTAAAGCCATAGGGAAAGATGGTAGAAGGCCAGATGACATTATCAAGAGAATTTTGGTCAGTCAACACGCGGGTTCACTTTGTTTATTACCAGAAATTATGAGGAAAATGTTGGGGAGAGATGCTCGAATAAAGTTGCTTTACATTAATAAGTCCATAAAAATTTAAGTGTGACATCACTATTGGATTTTAAATGTTTTTGGAATTAAATAGGTCCCAAACATTAAAATTTGACATTATTTAACTTTGGGTTAAGTTAAGGTATAACTTTAAGTAAAATTATATCATTAATAACTTTTTATAGAATAATTATTTTGTCAATCAAACCATTTAATTACAATTATCTATTATGAAAATCATTTATGTCAAATTTCATAAAAATTAAATATCAACAATAACACAATAACGAAACTCTTATTCATATTAATTTTAAACATATATATTATGTTGGTTTTAATATGTATAGAAGTTATACCAAATAATTTTAGAATAATTTGAAAATTTATAGACATGATCTATATAATATGAGTTTCTAATCAAATAGCAGGTTATGTAAAAAAATATACCAATAAAAAATTAATGAACAATATATTATTTATTTAAAGTCACATCAATGTAACTTGCCTTTAACCCTAACTAATTAGTACCTATATGTCTTCGAATAGTTTTCCCTCTTTTCCATAAAGTACAAAATTTCAAGGACATGTTTGATATTTTAACTTTTAAGAGTTTATTTGATATAAAAACTTTGAGGAACTAACATGCTATCACAAATTAACTTTCAAAAATATATTTAATGCTTATAAACTTCTAAGAACCAACTTGATATCACATCTATATTAAGGAATCAAAATCTCCCTTAAAAGGCATGCACGTTCACTTTAATAGATTCAATATTGTAGAATTTAGGATTAAAATAAGGTGAGTATAATAAAAGTATGAAAAAATATATTTATATTTATTGATATAGTGTTATATTTTTTAAAAAATAATTTCGAATCCTGAACACTTAGTTTTGACTAGAATATTTAATTAGAAAAAAGACTTAGTTAGGCCAACATCAATTTTGATTGTATTTGTTTTTAACCAATTTGCTTTTTTATTTGAAGAAAAATCCAAAATTGAAAATCCAAAGTTATCCTTTTTGTGATATGGGTTAAGAGGTACTCTAGTTGTTGGGTTACAGGTCAAGATGATCTATATTTGGGCGTTTTGCAAGGGCATGTGTGTGTGTGGATCTAGTTAGCTAATGAAAATGGGTTCTCTTCAAAATATAGTTATTCCCTTCTCTCTAGACATGGCATCTTCTCTTCATGGGCTAAAGAGAGATTCCTCACCGTCCATGGGCTGCCCCTTTCCCCAAGCCCAATGTCCTTAGGCAGGGTCACATTATCCAAACCCACCATGCCACGTGAAATATAGTTCCCCTTGGGCCCTAATTTCAACCTATGGAGTGCTTCCTTTAAGGGGCTCCATCCTTATTCCCATTAACTCCCCATGGGCTTAGGCTAGGGTGTGTGAAGTATCCAGACTACTATTCAATCCATATATTTATATTCTTAAAGGGTTTTTTTTTTTTTTGTAAAAGGGCTTGAACAATAGCCCCCTTGCATATTGGGGACAACCAAAGTCACCAAAACGCATACACCTAGGTGCCATCTTTTCCCACAAAACGAGAGTTAGATAAACTACCACTATTCAAATTTGCCTAGGAAAATGATTGGAAGAAGTTTCCCAAGCCCCATACTGACCCAAACTTTCCATCAATCAACTTCTCCTTTAATACACTTCCAACGACCTCTTTTTCAAAAACTTCAAACTTCCATTTTCTACTTCTGTCCTTCACTACTTCCTTGCTTTCAACCCTCAACCTTGCTTCATCATCTTCCTTCACCATGGCATGCACTAAAATGGTTATGGCTTCCTCCACCCCTCGTTCCACAAATGCAAGCGCAAATTTAGAGTTGATCTCTGGAGTGGAGTTTGATGCAAAGTCCCTTAGGGATGAGGCGTCCTTCAGTCAGCCCTATAATCGCTTTATTAGGAAACTAGGAATAACTCCCCATGCCAAGGGTTGATCCTTTTCCATCTCGGAATTATGTTTGGCGGAGGGCCTCCCTTACTTGGAGAGATTTCACCTCTCCTCTGACTTTGGTGCCTTGTTGGAAGATGACCCAACCTTGTCTGCCCCCATTTCTGATGAAGAAGGGTGTTTACACTATCTCCTCCCGAGATGCCGTCTCATGCTTCCACATTGTTCTTCTTGCACTCTTACCCAAAGCCAGGAGCTTCCATCGATGCCATTCTATTTGGACACCCCAGTCTCCATAAACAAGGTTTGGTATTCATGGGTTGATCATGTTTTCCTAAATGACACCCCTTTTGTGAATTGTCTCCAAGAAGCTTGTGTGGTCGAGGTGATTTAGGCCTCTATAAAGGTAGCCATTTTGCAAAGTCCTACAAATATAGCATTATTATTGCAATGGTGGAACTCGCGGAGTTATATCTTCATCGTGTCTTGGAGGCGAGTTTTCCCTCAATTTGGAGAATGTGGTGGTTTTGCTAAAACTTCCTTTATTTCGGGATTTGGACTTGTCTTCCTATGACCTCCCAAGGTGTATAATGGATATGGTGAAAGAGTTCCGACAAGCACTATGGCCATCGCTAACTACTCATCTTTTATTTGCCAAAAGGAAGTAGGCTCTCAAGACTAATGATGGAACTTCCGCTAATCATGCTCACAATGAAGGAGATCAATCTAGGGTGACAAGGTTAAAAGGAAAAAGACCACATTAAAGTACAATTTTGCAGGTTGGTTAAGGTATTTTCTACGTAGATCTTCCTTTTAAGGCTCTAATATCGTGTATGCCCCTTCTAGGACCAGCCATTGAATTATGTTGCTTTTTCTAGTCTTTTTGCTTAGCAAGATCATCTTCATAAGTCCCCACGAGGCTTTATTAGCCCTGTCACTTTTTTGTTGGCTGCCTTGTTAGCTAAAGGCAAGAGGCTTCCATTAGCCCCCTTGTATTTGGGCTATTTGTATGTGAAATTAGACAAACTTCAAGAACAACTCTACGTCTTTTATGGGTACTTTAAGGCAAACCTGACATTGATACGTTTTCCTTTCTTACTTTCTATTTGAGCACTTCCCTACATTTCGTCCGATTAAAAGAGTTCCTGAAATATCAAATGAGGAAGAGGTTCCCCTAGAGACTTGCTCTTAAAGTTAGTCTGGAGGATGTCCTCGTCAAGCTCTAGTCAACATCATAGACAGGAAGGAGAGTTTTGCTTTCATCCTTATACATCTTCTCATTTCCTTAGTGTTGAGAAGCTACACTCCATCTACTAAGATTCTCTTCAAGAGACTCACAGTGTTGCCTTTCACAATTGTGACGGTATTTTGACTTTGGGATTATATGTTCGTTCTCGATGCCATTCTTGGTTTTATCGTGACAGATGCCCATTCTCCTTGGAGTGGCATTCTTTGGCCTGTTGTAACCTAATAGGGTTTACCGCTAATTGGGGTGGGATCAAGCACCATACAATATAAGATGGCCTTACATGTCCTTACAATTCGCTATAGGACTCGTCTTTTATTCACATATGTCTCCCCTCATTGATTTTTCTAAGGTGATTTCCCATTAACATGTGGGATATGCCATCAAGAGTTATAAGGTTTATTACTAAACTTTCAAGGTCTATATTGCTTATTATGAGGTAGTAAGAAGCAAGGTCCGCCCCTCGGAATTAATGTGATGAAGAAGGACCCTTATTATGTGATCTCTGCCTTTATTTTATTTTATTCTCCATTTGTAACTATTGGTAGTTCTTATTTCATTTTCAAGTTTATTGTTCCTTTGCTTCTCTTTTTTAGGACCAAAAGCCCTAGCTCCTTCTACTCGCAAGGGAAAACTCATCCCTTGAAAAACACTACAAAACTAGCGAGCATTGGAGCTCCTAAGGGTGCTTTTGAGGATGAGAAGACCAAAATTTCCAAGTCCTCTTCGGTCGCAAAAGGTATTGCTTCAAGGTCTTTACCATCCCCACCCAAGCCTAAGAAACCTTCTCCTCATTCCAAGTAAATGTCCCCTCAACCAAAGAGGTCTAGGTCCGCTTGCTTGTTGTCTAAGGCTATGAAGTCAATGGGCGCCCTTCCTTATTAGATTTGGATGAATGCACAAGTGAGGATGCAAGTAAGAAGGAGGATGATAACATTGATGTCAACACTGCTTTGAAAGAACATGATTCCCCTATGGATGATGACAAGATTGTGGGTGATACTAAAGAAACGATAAAAACCTCATTTGTTCCCCTTCCCTAGTTATCAATGATTCAGCTAAAGGTGAGGACACCCTTTTCTAAGCCCTAGGGAAATGGTTTTGGATCTTGCAAGCCCCCTTATGGGGTGCCCCTTCTTCATCAACTTTTGGATGCTGCCTCTTACTAGCCAAGTCATTTCACTTGCTGGTAAAAAAAATTTCATTGACCATAGCTTGTTACCCTTCTTCTATCTTCGTGCTATCCAAGACCTCCTTCTCGCTACTCAAGACTCTAGCTTGAAAGACCCTACACTTCCCAAGACTACTCAACCTATAGAGGATGTCCCTTTTGTGGCTCCCCCACTTGTTACTCCTGGAACGACTTCTTCACAAGTGCCTTCTTCTATAGGCCACCTTCCTTTAGGGATTCTTAGTCCATTCCCTAATGTCTGGGATCTTGAAAGTATCATGACGTTGTATGGTATGTCTTGCCTATGAGGTACCTGGTATTAGTTGCAATTTTTTAGGGTTGTGACCATCATTCTCTTTTAACTTGACCTTTTTTGCTTTCTTCTTTCATGTGACACTTCAGCCCCTCGTCACAACCTTGAGCAAGGATAAACTTCCCCTTGTGAGTACTATAACTCCTATGGCTTCTCAAGGTATGCAAAGTTCTTCACCCTCCCTAGTGATTGCTATTTTTTCTCTCTAATATTTTTCTCTCCTCTATTTATACATACACTAATTTTTTTTTTTTATCACTTAGGAACACTCTTTTGGAGACTGATGTAGAATCTTTCTTCCTTTCCTTCCAAACAATTTCCTTCAGAAATGAAATTTCACTATGGCTGTTAATTTGACTTCTCATCTACATGTGGTTTTTGTGCTTGTCAACACTATAGTCTTGCTATACAGTCTTTCACTTCCTTTGTTGGCAGTTTGCTTGTTAGCTTGTTACTAACAAATAAGGGCTAGGCTTGAGAAACTACAGGGTTGAGCCCTAAGATTTGAGCTCTTCCAATTATATTATTAATATTATTGCTTTCAAAATTTGGTTCTTTTGTCTCCCCCCGACCCCTGCGCTTTTTCTATTTAGCTGAAGAATGTGATGTAAATAGTTGGGCTTCTATTTTAATTTTTTTTTCAAAAAGAAAAAGATATAAGATAATATAAAACAAAACATGCTAAAAGGGGCAACAAGTCAATGACAAAATATTCACAGTGATTAGACAAAACAATCAAAATTAAAACCCTTCATTCCATTTTCCTTCATTTTCTTTTGATAACTTTTCTTTCCTTTCCCTCAAAACTCGTGAACACATCCTTTTCTAGTTCAGAGACCCATTGGCTTCATAAAGGTTTTGAGCATTAAACCAAATATTTGTATTTTATAAACCAATGTTTTTTGGAATGTTTAGGGAGAGTTTGGTTTGAAAAACTATTTTCAGTTTTTTATTTTCTATCTTAATCAATTTTTTCATTTTTTTAAATAATACTGAAATAGTAAAAATTGAAAATAAAAGCTCAATTTGAGTTTTTATTATTCATTTTCTAAAATCTTGAAAAACAAGAAACTAATAAAGAAATTAAAAATTGTTATCTAAAACTAATCAGAAACTTAGTGTAACATCCAATTTTTCTTCATATAGTGTTGCTTTTTTATAGCTTTTTATTTAGAAAGTGTGAGGATTTTGTTTAGGCAAGAAATATTTAGGGATAATCATCAAAAAATATCTAATTAAAATATTACAAGATTTAATAGCTATACAATCTGAAACTTATCACATTTCCTTAGGTTTTATTAAAATTACAAATATGCCACTAAATGTCAAAAATAAGTTTATAACATAATTAGCAAGAAAAAAGCCAATAAAAATCTTAGAAAAGCTTGAAGAATGTCAAAAAATTATTAAAAAAGTGAGCAAAAATTTTAAATACACTTAAAATATAATTTTAATAATAAATATTAATACTTAGTAAATTTATATAATATTAGCATAAGTGCGCAAAAATAACCTATTGTGGGGTATAAAATAAACTCCAAAAATCCTAGAAAATAACTCTAAGTCTTGTAAATTTTTTTTAACCAAGTTATGATATTAGACAAAAAGGACCAAGAAATGGGTCTCTCCATTAGAATATAGATAGTGTTAAAAATCACATTGATCTTTAATTAATTAATTTTAACTTAAATAAATCTTAAAATACGTAATTAACTACTTAAGCTTTAAGATAATTTTTCTAAATTTTGATTAATCTCACTAATACTCTTAAATCAATTAAATGATATTTAGAATAGTTTATAATTCAGTCTCATAAAATATATGTATATATATATATTTAAAAAAAGAAATATATTTTATATGACATATTATCCAAACTAACCATTTTTTACTTAAAAATTCAAGAAGGATAGGCTTGTATTCTTATCTTGTTAAGACAGCTCAAATTCATATGGGAGGCTGCAAAAATTTTATATGTTTTATTTATAGATAATTAATTATTTTAATTAACTCAAAATAGACCTAATTAAGGTAAAAATATATTAAAAATGCCAAAAATTGTAGAAAAATTCACAAAAATTATAGATAACTTATAAATAAGGTAAAAACATGTTCTTGACAATATATTAAGAAAAATTAATTTTTATGATTATTTTATGAATTATTTAGTACATATAACTTTAAGATAAATATGCAAAATTTGTCATTTTCATATAGTAATCATTCAAGACAACTTGTCACTAGTGGACATGAGGTTTAGACCTCTAGGCTACCCAAGGATAAGAAAAAATAATTTAAAATATTTAAATAAATTATTAGTAAATTAATTCCTAATAAAACAAGCAATAGTATAAAATACAAAATAAAATATAAATAATTATAGAAAATTATATAAATTTTGTGAATACTTGTATTATATCTCTAATAATCTTATTATGATGTTTGAGTAAAAAATTAAGTCATTTACTAATTAATTAACTTAATTAAGATTGACTAGTTTAAGTAAATTTACCTTATTTTGAATAATTAATTATTAAATTATATTTAAATATATTAGAGTTTAATAAATGTATTTAAATTATTTCATTAACATTTTAGTATGTCTTTAAATGATAATTCAAAATTTATTAAATTATTTAGTGTTAGTTTTAATATTTAACTAATTAAACTAATTAAATATGACAAATAAATTATGAAATTAGTAATATTTTAATCCTAGACTTTTTCTATAAATAGCACCCCTCTAAACACAACTGCAAACTTCATTCTTCTGACCAAAATCTATAAAAAATTATAGCCACTATTTCTCTCTTCATTTTCAAACAAAAACACTTACAAATTTTTAGCAAAATACTCCAAATTATCACATCTTCTTATCACCATCTAACATCAACACTTCCTAGCCTTTATACATGAATTTTAGCCTTTTGGGAAGGTTTAGAAAAGTTGAAGAAGTTACTGGGTCTAGCCTTGGTGTAACTAAGTTTCTAAAGCTCAAAAAATAAGTAGGTTTTTTTTTTCACTAAAAAGCTTCATGTATAATTTTCATATATGATATTGTTATGATACTCAAAGTTTGTTTTATGGTTTTTAATATCTTTGAATGATTTAAAGATTGTGACATAAGATACTTAATCTATGTGTATATGATGCATGTTTATTTGTCTATTTATATGGTTGAAAAGTATGATTAAAGATTATTTTAAATTTTGATTATGCTTTCTTCAAATGTTTTAATGTCGTATAAATGTATTTTCATTTAATAAAGCTTTGTGCATAAGTTGTGAAGTTTTAAGGTGATATAGCTTGGTTTTGACCTCATTATATATTTGATCATTAAACATTTTTGGTTAATAAAAAGTGTTTTATTTAATTCATTATAATGTTTGAGCATATAATATCTAGTTTGGTTTATGTGTTATGTTTCTCTTGGGACCATTAAGACTTAATAAGATATAAAAAGACACTAAAATATATTAATCATAACATTTGTAATGGACTAATGAATTTATAAATGTTACCTGACTATTATGAGTCTTTAAGACTCACTTGGACTTGATTAAGACAATTTATGATCATACCATTTGGACTCGAAACATGGACATTGAATATGGATCTTGGACTATGGACCTTGGACTATAAATATTTGAATTGAATATAAATTTATTAACATTAAGAAATATTATTTACAAAGATTTAAGTTAAGGTCTCATTAGGAACATGACATATAAACTAACTAATTTCTTGCTTAAAGTGATTTCCTAAAATTTGGGTATAATTTTGATTAGTTCTTTTTAAACATTTCTTAAAAGATTTCATTACTCTTTTATTTACCCTATGATTATATCTTTATATAGATAAAAATATTTTTTTCACTCATGTTAAATATGTAAAGGTAATTTACCTACATATTTTCTAAAGATAGATTTGAAATAATTTTGAGTGTATTGAGGCTTATAGAATTAGTAACATATTATTACTTGAAATTAAATTATTATATGATTAAAAATTAAGTTAAGCATATTTTATTATAAAGGAAATGAATTTATTATAATAGTATAATTTGGTACTTCAATGATAATTACAAGAAATATGGGTTTTATGAGTATTTTAGGAATCCTATGTTGTTTGGGTTTTATGTGTAAATATGAAAATCTTGTGGTCTATATGTAAATATGAAAGAAATCATGGAAACTTTATGTAATTTGTATTCTTTATGTATACTGGATGCACTATGTGAAATAGATATATATAATGCACACAACTATTGCTTAAGAAAAGGACTTGATGAATGTTGTAGTGATGCCTTTGGCCCCGCCATGCTAGCGAACAAGGACTTGGCATCTATTGATCTGACTACGAGCAATGAGCTCTCATAGATTCAATATGAAACAAACCTTGTAAACTATAACCATTAAAGGGGAGTTATAGTATACTTATGATTATTTATTACACTTCTTTTAATGCACTTTTATTATGATTGATATTATGCATTTCTATCTTGCTTGACATTAGTAAAATATAATTTGAAATTAATATAAAAGATTGCATCTTACTACTCCCGTATTATTCTTAGTATTTTTTGGGATGAAGTGGGACTCCCCTGAAATATCACCCTACTAGAGACTTCTCACCCCTTTCTTTGATGTTTTCAGATAGCATTAACCGTCATCACGATGAAATAGATGTAGCCTTGGACTTAATTTCTAAATAATCAATTCTATTATGTGTGCTAGATAGAATATTTACTATCTGTTACTAGACTTTGGTTATGCTATATTATTATATTAAAGTTTTCCTTAATGTATCTTGAATATGTAATATGTATTGTGTCCTATGAATTGATGTTAGTAGTGAAGTATGTTTCTATAGATGATAGTTGTCTAAACTGAAAATTACTGATTAATAAATAGTTGCAATATGTTAAAAAATAAATATTCTTTGTCATTTAAAAATTACCCTTAGGTTGCTGGAAGAAAGTGTATCACCTGAAAGTGTAATTTGGAAAGGTTTAACTAGGAAAGACTTGATATTTAAGCGTGTTCATTGTGACCCACCTTTGTTTCCTGGAAATCTACAGATGCATGATTTACAGTTGGTATACATTATTCCAGGATAAGACTATGAATGAGAAATAATCATAGAGTTTTAAAAAAATTCTTATAAAATTTCAGATTAGGTTAATAATATTATGTTAGCTAACTATTGTTTAAAATAATAATGATATTAAAAATTAAGATAGAAGAATTAGAGCTTAGTAAGGTGATACACTTACGGTCTATTTAGTTTTAGTTTTTAGTTTCCATTTTTAGCTTTTCAGTTTTTCATATTTTGTGAAAGTACTGAAATTTGTGGAAACTATAAAATTCATTGTTCAGTTTTCAGTATTTCCTTTATAAAATCCTTAAAACTAGAAAATTAAAAATGAAAATTGAAAATTGGAAACTTGAAATTAATCAGAACCCTAATGTTTAGGGTTTTTCATGTATGAGAACATATTTTGGTTGGAGGAAATCAATGTGGTCCTTGTTGCCAAAAAAAAAAAAATAATAACTACTGTGTATGGTCTTTATTTGAAAAGATCATCAGTTTTAGATTTTAGAGTTGCAGCTGAAACTCATCACAAAAAGATCAAAATTCCATAGGTCTAACCACAAATGCTAGCAGTTTAATAGCTCAAAGTTTTGTTTTGGGCTTTAATTTTTGTACTTTGTGAATAAGTAATTGGGAATTGATCCCTTCATGTGTAAATTATACAAGAGAAGGTCATAATTTAATCTACATCCTTAAATTGTTTAAATGCACATTTTCATTCATTTTAAAATACAAAGATAAAGGGTATTGACTGAAACATGACACCTTCATATGTAATTCACACATGAAGGGATCCACAAAATACACCTATGTTTGGAAATAACTAGGGAACACAAGTGAGAAGGGTAGTTTATTATAGGACGAGGACCAAATATGGATAACTAATCATTTGAGCGTACAATATACAAGATGATAATGACAAATAGTTTATTGACCATTATTGAAAATAAATAATAATAATTTAAATACGTCTTATATAAAATTGAGCATATAAACTTGTTTTGAAAATAAGTTAATAGTTAAATAATTAAATAAATGGACAAAATATAAATTAGTATGAAATTTGAAATGAATTATTCTATTTTACATCTTATTTTGAATATAATGTTTATAAGGTTGAGAAAATCTAGACAACCTTTAACTAACAATAAAAAAAAACATATTTTACGAAAATTTTGCATGTTTTGATAGTCGAAATTAATGAATAATGAAATAAAATAAGTGGATATATTTACAATATCATATACCATTAATATAGATGACAATGGATATCCATGAAAAGAGATATATCTCCCACCCTCCCATTTAGAATACCCATGAAAAAAGGGATATGTCTCCCTCACCTTGTCCCGTTTAGAATTTTGTCCCTTCTTCCATCCTCATCTTCGTACTGCTTATTCCTATTTCTCACAAGGATTTGAATTTGTACGCGATATTTGCGATTTATTAAAATAATTCCAAAAAAATTGATAAGTATTTTGATATTCAAAACATAAATATGCATAATACTCATTTGCTTTCAGAATATCTGTCCACTTTCAGACAACTTCATATTTTAAAATATCTTTCAATTTCACGTTTCAATAAAGTATTAATTTTCTTCTTCGAATACTATCCATAATTAATTTCACATTTTCAAAGCATTCCATTTAATATTAGTATGCTATATTAATTAATATGTATGGATATATTACTACATTCACTATATTTTACTCAATTATTAATGTCATTTATTATCTTTCTTAATATTTGTGTTTGTCCAAAATTGATAGATATTTTGAAAGGAATGGAATAACAAATACTACTAATGCAATATAATCCTTATTAAAAATGAAAATACATACATAATGTAAATTCAATAAAGATAATTAAAAAATGTATGTGTGCAAAGATTTTCTTAAT
>JAMLFY010001024.1:0-18605 GCA_030441495.1 Dalbergia oliveri
ATTATATGAATGGCTAAGATTCAATTTTGAATTCAAAATTGAATCATAGCCATCCTTTTTATCTTTAAAGATTAGAAACTATCCTAATCTATTACTCAACATTATGACATCATCACCAATTATAAGATAAACTTGAATTCAAGCTTCTCCAAGAAGCTAAAGCTTCGGCCATTTCAGAAGGAAAAAGGCAGCAGCTGGTCCTCCATAGCCAAGAGCTTGAGTTTGCTTCCAAAATCCAAAAATCCTAGCTTAGAACCATCAAAACCTAATCTTTCCTTCACCAAAATTGATCTACACTTCAATCTCTACCTATCTAACCGATTAGAAATTCAAAACCTCATCATATTCACCTCATCCATCACTGATTAGAGGAGAGTTTGGAGGTGTTTTGGGAGTCTTGGAGTGAAGGACTCTCATCTTGGAGCAAGCTAGAGACAAAGAGAGACTAGCCTTCAAGTGTAGGGTTTTTCATAGTTCTTTCTCTTGAAAATTTTATAATCTGTTCTGACTGGTTTATTTCGAAATTTTGATGGTATGTGGTTGATGATATATTGTTATTGATGTGTGAATTTTTGTGGTGGGTTTGGATGGTGTTAAAAAGGGGTTTTCACTAGATGAAATCTTGGACTGGGCTGCTGGAGTTCAGGCTGTCCCCAAGCAGCAATTATGCACGAATTTTCTGGTATATTTGTGGGTGTTTTCATAAGCTATAAAAATTATATGTTGAAGATAACACCTTAAACTAACTACATGAATTTTATTGGGTGTTAACTTTGAAGTTTACTACTTCAAAAAAATCAAGAACCGAATTGTGACTGGGGCTGCCTAAGTTGTTGAAACTGAAGCAATAAAGTTGCCCGATTTTATTATCATAGCAAATGATTGAATGAATCCTTGAAATTTTTACCTGAAGTTAATAACATATTGAGGTAGCACTGTGAATTTTATTGTGCACTAATTCAATCATTTTCTAGGGTTAAAAATTCTAAGAATCCGGGTCTGGTCTGTGAATTTGTGGTCCCTGACCACTAAATTTGTGCAATTTACTAAAGTAGCTAGAGAATTCTACTTGTCCTGAAATTTTTACAGGTTATTCTAGACATTTGGGAGTGTTAGTGAGAATTTTTGTGGCATATGAATTGGCCATTTGATATAGAAATAAAATGCTACTATTAGCATAGTGAATCAGCCCAAGTGCTGAAATGGAGACCTACTAAAATGATGATAAAATGACACTTAGCCCAGGCATAAATTATATTCATGCATGATAGTTACTTTAAAGAGTCATTTAAAAGATATAAATGAGACCCTAATGTGATTGAATGCCTCTGAATGATGTATGCCATGCCTTGTAAAAAGAAATACATGATACGGTAACATGACAAAAGAGAATCTATAACTCCTAACTTGGCATGTTTTAACCTATGGGAAAATAGAAACAAGGCTTATACGAGTTAAAGAGGGAAGGCAAAAATAAGAACTTCCCTAAGAATGGTATGAGTCGGAGACGTATCGGCTAGGAATAGAACTGTGTGATTTGGAGGTGAAAAAAAAAATGAAGTCCGATGATCACGAATAGGAATGAGCTCATGTCCTAGCAGTCTATTGTCCTTTATAAAATTATCCATTAGATGTTGTTCATGTGAAATCAAGCCTTCCCTATATGAAAGAAAAGAGGTAACAGGATGAAATTAAGCTGTTATTTATAAGATGATATGTACGATTATTATATTTGATAATTTTATCAGCATTTTTGTATGAGACCTAATATAATATTACTTACATGAATGACCTTATTAATTAGGCCTATCTATGCTAACGGATTTCCCTACTGAGAATTTTATAATATTCTCATCCCTATGTGCATGTATGTTGTATTGTGCTCAGATCCACAGATGCCGACCGTGATCTTCTTTCTTGATTCGAGTGGAGGTGGCATTATGACGAGAGTTGGATTCGCTGTATGTAGTAGCGTATTCCCAAATCCGAGCGTATATTTTCTTCACTCGTTCCTTTAGTAGCTCCGTTTTCACTGACAGAGTTCGACCCAGGTTTTCCTTTGATGGTGTGCCCCTTCACCTGGCACACCCAGCTTGTGTTCATACCTCCTGCTGCACCACCTATGCCCCCTCCTGAGATGGACCTTCTTCATCCTCCTCCCATTCAAACCCATCGAGGGTCCCGACGCCCCCGTGGAGGTGAGGCCATCATCCCGATGGCCAATGGTTTTGCAAGGAGGATGCTAGACCTATAGGGACTTTTGACTTGTATGTAGTTGCAGTGTACTTATGGGACCATGCCAGCCAGAGGCTGAATCTATTTGAAGTTATAAGATCCATTTTATGTGTATACGATTTTTGCTGATCTTAATATGAGTAGGCTAGGCTTTATGTTATCGATAGGTCTTTTGGATAAAAGTCCCTATGTAGCATCGTAGGTGCTCTAACTTATCTACGGTTGCGCATATGTACAAAATATATGTATATAGTGGAGCTTTGGTGGTTGTTGTACCTTATGTTTATATTTTATTTTATGTTAATTGTTTATATCTCTCAATTAGTCTATAATATAATCAGGGAATACTTCCTAATTACGATGCTATGCCAGAGAGAGAGACAGAGTGGTTAGGAGGGTGTTACATTATGGTATTGTAGAGGACTATCCTATCAGCCTTAGGATTGGATTGGGCTATGCTTCCGTAGTAATTGTTATGCATTAAGATGCATATATAGATATATACGTGTGTGTATGACCTTGGTTAGAAATGTTGTAGGTTACTGCCACACTTGGAATGGTATTGAGCCTGATCAACTCAATATTTTGTTTGGTGTCAGGAATCAATGACTTTCAATCGGCAAACAAGGAGTGGAGCAGGAAATAAACGCTAAACGATGAATACCTTTCGTGAGATGGCGGAGCAATGAGAGAACAAGCTGCCGTTGCCAACCGAATGATGGAAAGACTAACCGTAATGAGAATCAAAATCTGGCCGGTAACCCTGGAGGAAATGAAGGGGACCTAGAATATCAGAAATTTGCTGAGTTTCGAAGGCAAACCCCCCGCCTTTTCGAGGAGCTTTTAACCCATGTAAAGCAGAAGAATGGATCAAGGCGATGGAAAAGATCTTCTCCGTTCTGCCATGCACATAGAGATTCAAAAAGTGGCTTTTGCCACCTACATGCTAGAGGATGCGGAATTTTGGTGGGTTGGCACCAGGGATTATTTGAAGCTTCCCAGACGAAGTTACCTGGGATGTCTTCAAAGAAGCTTTCTACCATAAATACTTCCCCGCCCCGTGAGGAACGCGAAGGAGTTAGAGTTCATGGCTCTTAAACAAGGACCTATGAGTGTAGCGGAGTATACTGCTAAATTTGAAGAGCTTTGCAAGTTTTCTACGATTTACCAACGAGACCTAGACGAAGCTTGGAAGTGTATGAAATACGAAGGGGGTTTACGTGAAGACATAGAAGAGCTAAGCCTCCTGAGATTCGAGACTATCCTACTTTGGTAAATAAATGCCGCGGGCGGAGGAGTCTAACAAGAAGCTAGCAAGCTTTAAGTATGCACAGAACAATGTCAAGAAGAGGATTAGCACCCCAAGGCCCCCACTTCAAGCCTGCAATCAGCCTAGGAGAAGATTTCCACCTAACAACAACAGGACCGAGGAAACAACTTCAGTCCCAGAACCAGAGATGGGACGAGAGTGCCCTAAGTGTGGAAAACACCATGGAAATAGGCCTTGCTGGGCAACACAAATTGTTTGTTTCGGCTGTGAAACCTGACACAAGATATCGAGTGCCCCAACAAAAAAAGTCAGCAACCCGCCCCCAAACCACAACAACATGCACGCGTTTTCACTATAAGTGCCAAGGAAGCTTCTCAATCTGCCGACTTATCCTGTAAGTGTGAAATAAATGGTAATATCCTAGGTATACTGATGATTCGGGTGCCACTCATTCTTTCATCTCCCATGATTGTGTACAAAAGTTACAATTATCTGTGTTCTAATTGCCTTATGATCTTCTTGTATCTACTCCTTCCGGTCCTATTAGAACTTGTTATGCATGCATGAATCTTCCTCTTCAGAGGTACTAGGAGATTTATTGCTAACCTGGTTTGTCTTCCCTTGTCGGCTTAGATGTAATCTTAGGTATGGATTGGCTAGTACCCAATGATGTTCTTTTACATTGCCCAAATAGAGTTGCTATGTTTCTTTCTACCTCACTTTCTACCCGTGATCCCTTTTCTTTTTACTTAGACCTAGTGACACCTAACTCTAGTAAGGTGGACCGTCAGGAATATGTTCTCCTCTCAGCTAGTGAAACTGAAGGTGATCATGAGTTGAGTGGAATCCCAGTGGTGAGAGAATATCCAGATGTCTTTCCAGAGGATATCCAGAATTTCCTCCTGAAAGAGAAATTGAATTCTCCATTGAATTGATTTGGAAGAGGTCCTATTTCAATTTCCCTTACAGGATGTCCCCTTTGGAGTTGAAGGAATTAAAGTCAAGATTGAAGAGTTGTTGGGAAAACATTTCATTAGACCAAGTGCCTCTCCATGGGGAGCCCCGTCTCCTGGTAAAGAAAAAGGATGGAGGTATGAGACTTTGTGTGGATTATAGGCAGTTGAATAAGGTGACAATCAAGAACAAATACCCTTTGCCAAGGATCGACGATCTCATGGATCAATGAGGGCAACCGTATTTTCAAAGATCGATCTTAGATCAGGTTACCATCAGATTCGAGTTCGGGATGAGGACATTCCAAATGCTTTTAGGACTCGATATGGACATTATGAGTATAGGGTGATGTCGTTTGGATTAACCAATGCTCCGGCGTATTTATGGACTATATGAACCAATCTTTCGCCCTTACTTGGATAAATTTGTGGTTGTCTTTATAGACGACATACTTATCTATTCAAGGACTGAGGAAGAGCATGCGGAGCATCTTAGGATTGTGTTACAAATCCTAAGAGAAAGGAAATTGTATGCCAAGTTGTCAAAGTGTGAATTCTGGATGGAAGAAGTTAAGTTCTTAGGTCATATAGTGTCACAGGGGGAATCTCCAGATCCCAGGAAGGTGGAATTACTTCATTGGGATCGACCAACAACAGTGAGATTCGAAGTTTCCTCCGTTAGCAGGATACTATAGACGTTTTATTATGGGCTTCTCTCAGATAGCCCTACCTTTGACTAAGTTGACCCGAAAGAACACCCCTTTCAAGTGGATACTGAAATGTGAAAATAGTTTCCAAGAGTTGAAGCAAAGGTTGACCATGGCCCCAGGATTAGTATTACCTCCTCATGAACCCTTTGAGGTCTATTGTGATGCTTCCAGGAAGGGTTTGGGATGTGTGTTAATGCAGAACCGAAACGTAGTCGCTTACGCTTTCGACAGCGAAAACCCATGAAGTAAGCTATCCAACACACGATCTAGAACTTGCAGCTGTGGTCTTTGCTCTAAAGATCTTGCCACCATCTATATGGTGTGGAGTTCAATGTTTTTTCTGACCACAAAAGTTTAAAATATCTTTTTGAGAAAGAATTAAATATGAGACAAAGGAGATGGATGGAGTTCCTTAAGGATTATGAGTTCAGTTTGAATTACCACCCGGTAAGGCGAATGTTGTTGCTGACGCCCTTAGGAAAACCTTAAGTGTAGCATGTTTGATGATTAAAGAGACGGAATTGGTGGAAAGCTTTAAAAAGCTTAGTTTGGATATGTCTTTGACCCTCAGGGTGTTATGTTAGGACAAATAAAGGTAACAAGTGAGTTTAAGGAGCGAATTTTGGCTGCACAACATGACGATTTAGGATTTAGGAGATTTTGAAGTCTATCCAAGCAAAGAGGTTACTAGGATTTACTCAAGACCAGCAAGGTATATGGAGGTACAAGGGTAGGGTGTGTGTACCTGCAAGTGGTAATCTCAGAGATGAAATTTTAAAGGAGGCTCATAGGGCGAATTCACCATACACCCTGGGATTAGTAAAATGTATGCAGACCTCAAGAAGATGTTTTGGTGGTCGGGGATGAAGAGAGACATAGTAGAGTTTATTAGAAAGTGCCTAACTTGTCAGAGGATTAAAATAGAACATCAAAAGCCAGCTGGACCTTACAACCCTTAGAAATCCCGGAATGGAAATGGGAAAGTATCTCCATGGATTTCGTAATGGGTTTGCCAAGGACGTCATCGGGTTGTGATGCTATATGGGTGATAGTGGATAGATTAACCAAATCTGCTCACTTTTTACCCATTAAAGCTAGTTATCCGTTAGATAAATTAGCTTCCTTGTACATCCAAGAAATCGTGAGATTACATGGTATTCCTTCTTCAATAGTTTCTGAGAGGGACCGAGATTTACTTCAAGATTTTGGGGAGCTTTCCAAAAGGCTTTTGGAACCAAACTTTGTTTAAGTACGGCCTATCATCCTCAAATGAACAAAACAGAACGTACCATACAAACCCTAGAAGATATGCTAAGGGCATGTGTGATTGAACAGAAAGGAAGTTGGGATAAGTTGCTTCCGTTGGTGGAATTTGCTTACAATAATAGCCATCACGCTAGTATTGGCATGGCCCCATATGAAGCTTTATATGGACGAAAATGTCAATCTCCGTTATGTTGGTACGACTCGAGGGGGAGGGTTGTGGGACCCGACGGTGAACCAGACGCAGAGCAAATTCAGAAAATTAGAAGTAAAATCTTGATGCACAGAGTCGTCAAAAGAGCTACGCGATATTTGGAGGAAACCTTTAGAGTTTCAGGAGGGAGAACATGTATTCCTAAAGGTTACGCCTACTACGGGATAGGGAGAGCACTAAGAGTTAAGAAGCTGTCACCCAGATTCATTGGGCCTTTTCAAATTCTTAAACGAATTCAACGCTGCCTACCAAATAGCTTTACCCCCACATCTATCTAACCTTCACAATGTCTTTCATGTCTCCCAACTTAGAGGTTATCATCCGGACCCAAACCATGTTATAGAACTTGAGTCCATACAGTTAAAGGATGACTTGACATTTCAAGCCCTCCTATTCAGATCGTTGATAGAGAAGTCAAGCTACTTAGAACGAAGCCTGTGCATCTAGTAAAAGTGGCTTGGGGTGGACAGGAAATGAAGAATACACATGGGAATTAGAGGCAAACATGAGGAAAGATCATCCGAACGTTTCCAGGTATGAAATTTTGAGGGCAAAATTTTTTTTTAGGTGGGTGGAAATGTAACATCCAAGATATATATATATACACATAAAAAAAAAAAATAAATAAATAAAATTTAAATTAAGCTTTATTAGTTGGAATTTTCAAAATCCAATAATGTAGAAATGATGAGAGTGATTCAATGTTTAAAAAAAAAAAAAAACGTGAATAGTGTTTTGCGGGCCCAAGGCTCGCCTAAGCTTAAACCCTAGATTAGGGAACCGAGACCGAAATTTGAAAATATGGGGATGAGGTTAGAAATACTTAGAAATGAAAATTTCATACTTAGAATTATTTTGGGTAATATTGGATTACCCGGGATGTATTTTACCCGTTGGCAAAATTTCGTATGCGATTTTCAACACCGAAAGCAAATTTAACCTTTACAAAATGATTAACAATATATTTTTTTTCATTATATGAATGGCTAAGATTCAATTTTGAATTCAAAATTGAATCATAGCCATCCTTTTTATCTTTAAAGATTAGAAACTATCCTAATCTATTACTCAACATTATGACATCATCACCAATTATAAGATAAACTTGAATTCAAGCTTCTCCAAGAAGCTAAAGCTTCGGCCATTTCAGAAGGAAAAAGGCAGCAGCTGGTCCTCCATAGCCAAGAGCTTGAGTTTGCTTCCAAAATCCAAAAATCCTAGCTTAGAACCATCAAAACCTAATCTTTCCTTCACCAAAATTGATCTACACTTCAATCTCTACCTATCTAATTAGAAATTCAAAACCTCATCATATTCACCTCATCCATCACTGATTAGAGGAGAGTTTGGAGGTGTTTTGGGAGTCTTGGAGTGAAGGACTCTCATCTTGGAGCAAGCTAGAGACAAAGAGAGACTAGCCTTCAAGTGTAGGGTTTTTCATAGTTCTTTCTCTTGAAAATTTTGCTAATCTGTTCTGACTGGGTTTATTTCGAAATTTTGATGGTATGTGGTTGATGATATATTGTTATTGATGTGTGAATTTTTGTGGTGGGTTTGGATGGTGTTAAAAAGGGGTTTTCACTAGATGAAATCTGGACTGGGCTGCTGGAGTTCAGGCTGTCCTGCAAGCAGCAATTATGCACGAATTTTCTGGTATATTTGTGGGTGTTTTCATAAGCTATAAAAATTATATGTTGAAGATAACACCTTAAACTAACTACATGAATTTTATTGGGTGTTAACTTTGAAGTTTACTACTTCAAAAAAATCAAGAACCGAATTGTGACTGGGGCTGCCTAAGTTGTTGAAACTGAAGCAATAAAGTTGCCCGATTTTATTATCATAGCAAATGATTGAATGAATCCTTGAAATTTTTACCTGAAGTTAATAACATATTGAGGTAGCACTGTGAATTTTATTGTGCACTAATTCAATCATTTTCTAGGGTTAAAAATTCTAAGAATCCGGGTCTGGTCTTGAATTTGTGGTCCCTGACCACTAAATTTGTGCAATTTACTAAAGTAGCTAGAGAATTCTACTTGTCCTGAAATTTTTACAGGTTATTCTAGACATTTGGGAGTGTTAGTGAGAATTTTTGTGGCATATGAATTGGCCATTTGATATAGAAATAAAATGCTACTATTAGCATAGTGAATCAGCCCAAGTGCTGAAATGGCAGAACTTGACTAAAATGATGATAAAATGACACTTAGCCCAGGCATAAATTATATTCATGCATGATAGTTACTTTAAAGAGTCATTTAAAAGATATAAATGAGACCCTAATGTGATTGAATGCCTCTGAATGATGTATGCCATGCCTTGTAAAAAGAGAAATACATGATACGGTAACATGACAAAAGAGAATCTATAACTCCTAACTGGGCATGTTTTAACCTATGGGGAAAACAAACAAGGCTTATACGAGTTAAAGAGGGAAGGCAAAAATAAGAACTTCCCTAAGAATGGTATGAGTCGGTAGACGTATCGGCTAGGAATAGAACTGTGTGTGATTTGGAGGTGAAAAAAAATGAAGTCCGATGATCACAATAGGAATGAGCTCATGTCCTAGCATCTATTGTCCTTTATAAAATTATCCATTAAGATGTTGTTAAGTGTGAAATCAAGCCTTCCCTATATGAAAGAAAAGAGGTAACAGTATGAAATTAAGCTGGTTATTTATAAGATGATATGTACGATTATTATATTTGATAATTTTATCAGCATTTTTGTATGAGACCTAATATAATATTACTTACATGAATGACCTTATTAATTAGGCCTATCTATGCTAACGGGATTTCCCTACTGAGAATTTTATAATATTCTCATCCCTATGTGCATGTATGTTGTATTGTGCTCAGATCCACAGATGCCGACCGTGATCTTCTTTCTTGATTCGCGGAGTGGAGGTGGCATTATGACGCAGAGTTGGATTCGCTGTATGTAGTAGCGTATTCCCAAATCCGAGCGTATATTTTCTTCACTCGTTCCTTTAGTAGCTCCGTTTTCACTCCAGAGTTCGACCAGGTTTTCCTTTTGATGGTGTGCCCCTTCACCTGGCACACCCAGCTGTGTTCATACCTCCGCTCACCACCTATGCCCCCTCCTGGAGATGGACCTTCTTCATCCTCCTCCTCGATTCACCATCGGAGGTTCGACGCCCGGTGGAGGTGAGGCCATCATCCCGATGGCCAACGGTTTGCCTAGGAGGATGCTAGACCTATAGGGACTTTTGACTTGTATGTAGTTGCAGTGTACTTATGGGACCATGCCAGCCTCAGGCTGATTCTATTTGAAGTTATAAGATCCATTTTATGTGTATACGATTTTTGCGGATCTTAATATGAGTAGGCTAGGCTTTATGTTATCGATAGGTCTTTTGGATAAAAGTCCCTATGTAGCATCGTAGGTGCTCTAACTTATCTACTGGTTGCGCATATGTACAAAATATATGTATATAGTGGAGCTTTGGTGGTTGTTGTACCTTATGTTTATATTTTATTTTATGTTAATTGTTTATATCTCTCGATTAGTCTATAGTATAATCAGGGAGTAATACTCTCCTAATTACGATGCTACTGCAGAGTAGAGTAGAGTGGTTAGGAGGGTGTTACAATTATCAACAACTATAAGAACTAGATTTTATTATGTTTAGATAAGGGAGAATAATTCATAATCGGTTTAGTAATTAATGTTAGCATCATAGGGAAAGCTGGTACAAGAAAGGTTAAAAATGCAACTTCTAACACATCGAAAGCCTTAAGAATAAATGTACCGCCTATGCTGCCCCATAAGGTAATAATGTTCTTAAGGCTTATAATTGATGGTAATAAATCCCTTAGATGCATAAGAAATTAGTTTGATAATTAAGGTTACCCAATTTTAGAGTTCGGTTATTTAAAGGAGCTTTACTTGTGAATTTTAGATGACATCTTTTGATGCTTTGGTATGTCAGTTTATATGATGATGTAATGCCTATTGAGAATTTGATATTATTGAATGATTTCATGGCTTGCATGTTAGTTGCTGTTGCAAACAATGAGAATGTCCATGCATCCTGATGATTATATAACATGCAAAGACTTAATGGTGACTTAAACTTATGAGGAAATGATCCTTTGGACCCATCAGACTATAGGTGGTGAAAAGGTGATTCTTGCCCCCTAGCCCGTTCTCTCAAAAGGGTAAGTCGGATTTTAACTTATCAAAAGGGATAAGTATATGCTAGTGACGACTAGTAAGGTATGAGCTCATAACCTAGATTACTCCCAAAGGGTGGAGATAAGGTGGCCCAGGAAAATGATGATGGAAGTAACTTTAAGTCACCTAAGGAACTAAGTAATGCATGATGTAAATATGATGTTCTTCTATGCATAGTATTTATGATATGATGATGAGAAATATAATGTTCTTCTATGCATAGTATTTATGATTTGATGATGAAATATGATGTTCTTTTATGCATAGTATTTATGATATGATGATGAAGAATATGATGTGTTGATAAAAGGAAAAGTTCATTATAAACATGACATGCTAAGTTTATGATGCATTATAAGACGCATGATTAAATCCACGAACCTCCATAAGTATATTTTCGAACTTAATAAATCAATCTTAGCATGCTCACTATTTCATAATGAAACCGAGGTTCCTGGGGACGATGATGATGACACAATGCATCATGAGGTGAGTACCCTACTGAGTATTCTTTTTATAAGTTTCTCACTCTCATTTTTCTTTCCATCTCATTTTTAGAAAATAGAAGAAGGTGTTCGTGATTCACATTGAGGCTTTCACCTGGTAGCTCAACTTTATCCTCAAGTTTCACTCGTATATCTAGATATTTATCCCTATCCCTGGAGTGTTATTACTAGGTGCCATTAATGGATGTCCTTCCATCCATATATTATTTATGTTTTGTTAATTGCCTACACCTAGTCTTATTTTGTTGGTAGGCAAAATATCTATGTGATATGTAATTATGGATGTCATATGATGAGCCAATATGATGTGTTCTTCATAGATGTCTATTCGTCTTTCTTTTATCTCAATTATCGTTCATGTTATGCGCGGTCACGTTTTCAATTATGTTTTTTTTAAAAAATGGCTCGTAATTTCACTAAGTATTTTCAAAGCATGATTAAGGAACTTGAAGCAAAGAGTAAAGTCTAGTAATTTACCAGATACTACCTAGGTGTATGGGTTAATTATTATGGTGTTATAGTAGGATATGCACAGTGCTGAGGTTAGGCAATCTTTGAGCATTTGAAAGCTTTCCTCACATGCATCTACCAATGAAATTTCACATTCTTTTGAGTCAACTTAGTCAATGGTGCAGAAATTCTTGAGAAATCCTTTACAAACCGAAGGTAGTAGCCTGCTAATCTTAGAAAGTTGAATCTCTTGGAACTGGCTCTGGTCGTGGCCATTGTAATAGCTTCAATCTTTTTTGGATCCACCATAATCCCATCCTTGGATAATGTGACCAAGAAAGCCACCCGATCAGCCAGAATTCACATTTAGAGAACTTGGCATAAAGCTTATGATCCCTCAAAGTTTGCAAGCAATACAATCCTTAAATGGTATTCATGCTCTTCCATACTCTTGGAATATACCAAGATATCATCAATAAAGACTATCACAAAATGATCTAGAAAGGGTTTAAACACACGATTCATCAAATCCATAAAAGATGGGCATTTGTCAAGCCAAAAGACATCACCAAAAATTCATAATGCCCATAACGGGTACGAAAGGCGTCTTAGGAATACTTCATCTTTGATTTTCCGATAGATCCCAGAACGAGATCAATTTTAGAGAAATAGGAAGCTCCTTGAAGCTGATCGATAAGTATCAATTCTTGGTAGCGGACTTATTACTCAGGAAGTTTATTAAGTTGTCGGTAGTCCGCACATAGTCGCATTGAACCATCTTTCTTCCTCACAAGAGTACTAGGGCTCCCCATGGAGATGTGTAGGACGATGAAACCTTTCTCTAGCATATCTTGCAACTGATCCTTTAACTCTCGAATCGAGGAGGAGCCAAGCGGTAAGGAAAATGGATACGGGTTGAACTTTTGGGGCTAAGTCTATGCTAAACTCTACCTCTCTATCAGGAGGCAATCCTGTAGATCACCAAACACATGGGAACTCTCTAACCACGAGAACTTGGTCAATGTCAGGCACTTTGGCCTCACATCTCTTAACTTGCAGAAGGATTGATTACCTTTATTCATCAAGTGCAAAGCATCATGGATGATATGGACTAGCTGGAGAGATAAGCATCCCCTTTAAATAGAAAGAGACCATTTGGAATGTTAAATCTCACTTCCTTAGAATAGCAATCGACATTGGCATGACAAGGAGCTAACCAATCCATGCCTAGGATAACATCAAAATCAACCATCTCAATAAGCAAATCAGTAAAGTGTCCACACCCTTCACGCGACAACACAAGATCGGAATACTAAGGGACCCAAACAGATTTTCCTATTGGAGTACTAACCAAATGGTGTTTTCCAACAACGGGTTTCTTGCCAAAGCGAGATGCAAAATATGAAGATACATATGAATGTGTAGAACCCGATCAAACAATACGTATGCATCAAAAGAGCAAACTTTAAGTGTACCCTAACCACTTCATTGGATGCCTTAGCATCCTACCATGTCATAGCAAACACTTGTGGTTGACCTCTGCCCCTTCCTGCCTTACCCTCTCACCTGGGCCTCTACCACCTATAGCTCTACCACTAGAACCAAAGGAATTCCTATGGGAAAGAGCTAAATGAGATGATGTTGGTACGACTTGATAGTTTGAATTTGGACCTGGGGGCCTTATTGGTAAGCGTGGGCATCCCTCAAAAAGTGACCGTTTGTCCACAACCATAACATGCCCCTCAATTCTCATGACAAATTCCAAAGTGATGCTTCCCAATGTTCTACATAATGGCCTTTATTAGCCCTGATTGCCAGAACCTTGTATGCTCCCTTAGATTGGCTAACAAAATAAGATCTAGAACCGGATACACTCATGAATAGGCCCATAGAAGGTGGCCTACCGAGTGCTCTTGATGTAGCCTTGGGGAAGTATAACCTCCTCCTTGAGCTAGAACCTCCAAGAGAAACTCCTTTCATTTTAGGTTTCTTAGAGCTATCGAGAGGCTTTCCTTTCCTCTAATCCAGATTCAATTTTATAAGCACATCCACAATTTCAACATAGGACATTTTATCGACATTTGATGAAAGAGCTGTGAATAATGGTTGTATCAATCCTCGAACAAACCTTCGAACTCTTGGTCTCACTGAACACAAAATCTGGGGCATATCTAGAGAGACGGGAAAAGTGAGCTTCATCTAGTACGACATACCTGGTATTTGCTTCAACTTCTAAAACTCTAGTTAGTCCTCCCTTTTGCTTTCAGGAAGAAATCTCATCATGAACACATCCTTGAATTCATTCCAATCCATAGGTGGCAATCTAGCTGTCTCCTACCTTCATGCAATGTTTCATACCACTGCTCAGCCATACCATTTAAATTGTAGATGCTAACTCCATTGCTCATTTGGCATCTAAGTTGAAGGGCCTTGTTAGTGCGGTCTAGGAACATTTGAGGATCTTCAATCAACAAATTTCTTGAAAATGTAGGAGGATTCAACTTGAGGAATGATTCAATACACATCTGTCCCACCTGGGTCTTACTTCCTTACAGGAGGTTCTTCCTCATCATGTGTTTGGGCTTCATCCCTTGCCCTGGGGTTAATGTTGCCACCAATTATCAATGGCTTGCTGCATGCCTAACATCCTAGCATCAAAATCAACGTTTTGCCCCTGGTCTGCAGCATCACCCTGATTTAGGTTTGTGTTTGTTTGGCCATCCTTTCTACGACCTCCACCCCAACCAGGACCTCTAAGGCCACCCCTCCTGCTTGACCTTTACTGGCCTCCACCCTGACTTTGCCTCTTCGGCCTCCACCTTGATTTTGACCTCTACGGCCTCTCCCGATTTTAACCTCTATGGCCTCCACCCCGTTTTGTTCCCTTCTTCTAAGTGGAGGAGCGAGAGCCTGGCATTCTACATCAGAGGCGTTATAATCTCCTAGGCTCACATTGCGCGAAGCTTTTAAGAGGCATCATACCTAAGAGATTGAACACAGAATCAGGAAAAAGAAGAAATTCTTGGATAAGAATGACATAAGACCAAACGACTTAAATAGAAGACATTCCTTTTAGGCCTTTGATAAGGTCGCGCTTTGTGAAAATGGGCCGGCAACGATTTACACAATCGTGACTCTACTAAAGGACACTTGCTCCATATTACACAGGAAACCTAAAGTCTGATACCAACTTTGTCACGACCCAACTTAAGCCATGATCGGCACATGGGAACACCTTTCCTACAAGCCTTACACACCAAAATTTCTAGGAAAACGAGTTTCCTCTCTTTTTCGAACATTTCCCAAATAAAATTATAACCTAATATTTACCCATAATTTCACAACACTTGGCACAAGCATTCACAGAATGCGCCCTTAAGAACATAACAATATCTCAGCATAATCCAATTATAATACCAAATTAACTTGCAAACTCTATTAAACATAATACCATATATAGTTCAGATAAAACCAAGGTAACTTTACAAATCATTTCCATAACCAAATCCATATAGCTAAGTCATAATTTAGATCCTAGAACCCGCCCTGACATATGGAGCAATTGACAACTATAGGTTGAACAATATAAGGTTCCCCTCAAAATGGCCTTTACAAAAAGGCTCACCAACTTAGAATTTTCTAAGGTTGTGTCGAAGGAACATGTAACCAACATAGCTCTTGTATCTGTAAAAAATGGAATATAACGGGGTGAGTTTTGCAATGAGGAAGAGATAGGACATCCATAGTTTACTAGATGCAATAATAAATCAATATAAACATAATAATGTATATGTGCTCATAAAAGTATTTTTCTAGCCAAATTATTTCTTGATAACATAGTTTTTTAAAATCACATAAATCTAAACATAAATTAGTTATCCTAAGTAGAACAATAACAAGTCCATGACCAAGGTCATGTGCGGGTTAGCACCACACCTTAATGGAGTTGGCCCGTAGCCATATACAAGTTCAGACATAGCTAACTATGTGCGGGTTAACACCTCACTTGCTACCTGGAGTTCCCACGTGCATTGAGGCTAACTGCTCATCCCGTTAACTTATAGGTTCTAACTATGGAATTTCCCCAACATAATTCAAAATCATGCACATTCCACTTTTAGAATATTTTTACAATATAAATAAACTCAAAACTTAATAATTAACATAAGATGTTCTAACATTCAATATTCACTATAATTTGACTAAAAATATTTAAATAAGCATATTAACCAAATTATGGCCTCCAATGAAAATTTCCATTTCAAACATAAAGCGTCATTTTTGATAAATAAATTATTTTCTCCTATATTTACACACTTTCAACTCTCCATATAATTTTATATTTATAATCAAAATTTATTATGCATAAATAATCTACAATAATACACTATCTACTACAACTAGTGGTTCAAAGAACGAGATTAACTCACAATTCCATCAGTTTAGTGTTGATGCCCGATTGCTCTATCGCTCTAGGAACAACAATATTAATATTTGTGAGCTAACAATATCACTAATTTACATAAATTAGCTCCAAATCAATAAAAGCCTCAAATTATAGGGTTCAAGAAATATTAAAAATTAATCCTAAATTTTATAAGCTCTAATAATTTAATAGAGAGAATTTAGAAGCTAATTTACCACTTGAAGAGTAGAATTGATGAAGAAAATTACTCCAAAACCTAAAATCTTCAACTCTCTAATGGAAGTTAGAAGAGGGAAAATGGGTAGAGGAGAGGGAGATAGAGAGTGTGGTTAAGAGGATGAGGAGGAAGAGGAGGTGATGATGATGATGGAGTGGTGGGTGATATTTTTTTTAAAAAATAAGAAGAAGAAGGAAGGAACAGAATAGGGAAAGGAATGAGAAGAATGAAAGATGGAAGGGAAGTTCTCTGAAATGATACGGGGAAGAGGAGAAAGAGGATAAAGAGAGAGAAAAAATTCTATAGTGGTCTATACCACTTAAGGTGCACATGGTCCCACTCATTTTTTTTTTTTAACGCCACAACATTCTATTTGAGCATAAATGACAAAATGCCCTTGAGGTCATTTCACCGCTAATTTAGGATGGCCAACCCAATCCTCAAAGGGTCAACTCAATGCTTGATGGATTAAACGTGTTTGTGATTGATAGAGATGAAAATCTTATTTTCCAAACTTTTGACTCAAAATGACCAAAATACCCTATAATGTTTTAAAGTATAAGTGACATTTGAGCCCGGAATTTGGAAGTTTTGAAATGCTAATTATAAAGTGGTTTATGCAAAATTACCATTTTGCCCTAGCTTCCGCATTTTAGGCCTAATAATACAATTAACAAAACCTAAGCAATATTAGGCTTAATTAGGATTAGAAATTCTAATTATAATTCTAGAGTAAAATAATTTATTAAGGTTGATGTAACCTAAGATTGCTTAGCTACACTTTAATCCTTGTTTTAAATCAAATATTCCATGTCATGGAATCTTGAATAGTGTTTTCTTCTAATTTCTTAAATTAAGGAATTATGTTTGTGAATGGTTTTAATATAAAATGAGTTTTGATTTCACTAATGAAGCAAGACCACTCATTAATCATGTCTTCTCATCTTAATTATCCATTACCTTACCTAAACACTCACTTACAAACTCCTAATCAAAAACCTAATCAAAGATACACCTAAACATAGCTCTAAACCACAATTAGATAACACATTTTCCTTCCCCTTGGCTTGCATAATGGCCGAAGCCACTCCTCCCCATATTCATCACATGTTGATTTATTTTACACACAAAGAACCATGCTTTGAGCCATGTTTGCCCATACTTTGAACCATACCTAGCCATGCCCAAAGCCATACCATGCAAAGAGATATTTTATCTTCCTTTCTTCCTCATTGAGGCTGTCGGCCACTCCCCCAAATACACCTCCATGTGTTTCATTTCTTATATAAATAGGCATCAAGGAAGGCTTGAAATATTTGCTCATTTTCACAACTTCTAAGCTTTCTTTCTCAAGCTTCAAGAATTCTTTTCCTTCTTCTTCTTCTTCATTTTCCAAGAGTCATCATCCTCCACCATTTCCTAAACACAAATCACCACACAACCACCATAGATATTTCTCTAAACACATAACCCCTCCATTTCCAAGATCAAAAACCCAAGACTAATCTTTCTTCCTTTCCTTTCTCTTCTTAGCTGAAAACCTCTTTGATACCAAGGAAGATTTGTTCTTCTCATCCAAGACCAAGCTTCCTTCTTGAAAAGAAAAACATCTTTGGTAGGGAGTTGTTTTAGAGTTTGCTATTCTTTTCTTTGTTTCAAGATGTTACTATGTTGAAATCTTCCTTCTTCCTCTATATTTTAGTTTCTTCCTTTCCTTTTCTTTTCTTTGATTTCAGCCTTAGTGGCCTATATGATGAAGGAACCATGGCTTGATGATGAGAATCTTTGGTGTTGGTTGCAAAACCATCATTTATTTGACCTCTAAAGCTTGAAGGTTCCACTTTCAAGAAAGTTTTTAGCAAGTGATAATGTATGTTGTTAAAGTGGTAGTCTTGAGCCTAGGACTCAAAGAAATGTATTCATATCTATATTTTAAGTCCTTGCATTACATATTTATATTTAAGCTTTGCATTTTCATGATTACTTTATCATCTAATTAATTAACTTAAGCCTTATTTCAACCTTAAAGTTGAAATGTGATTTAAGTAAATACTCTAAGGGGCCTAGAGCACTAAAATAAAGAATTGGACTTGCATTCATATTTATATTTCCTTGCCTAGCATATTTTATTTTCCAAGTTATCACTTAAACTTAAGGA
>JAMLFY010001025.1:0-18599 GCA_030441495.1 Dalbergia oliveri
ATTCCTTAATTTAAGGAATTGGAGAGAGAATACTATTCAAGATTCCATGACTAGGAATCTTGAATCAAAGTTGTAATTAGAGTTTAACCAAGCAATCTTAGGTTCTAATTAACCTTAATAAATTATTTTGACTCTAGATTAATTATCAAAATAAATTAATCTTCGATTAGAGCCTAATATTGCTTAGGTTTGCTTAATTACGTCATTAGGCTCACTATATCCTGTTCTATGGGCAAAATAGTAATTTTGCACTAAAACTGCCCGGGACCTCCAAGCAGGACTAAACATCAAAAACCACTCATAAACATTATTCCAAACTTCCTGGAAAAGTTCAAGGCTTAACGGCACCTTTACACGTAAAACACAGGGGTATTTTGGTCATTTTTAGACAAAAGTTAGAAAACGAAATTTTCACCTCGGATATCAAGCATAACAAATATAATCCCCTTCAAACATTAAGTTGACCCATTCAAGGATTGCAGGGTCGCTGCCCTGAATTTGGGCAAAAATGACCTTAAGAGCATTTCGGTCATTTGCGCTCGAAAAAATCGAGGGTTACAACTGTAAAATGCAAGGGGAAGGTGAGATGGTTGGTTTATGGTGATGATGTATGAGGGTGGTCATTAAGAAAGGAACTTGAAAGTTCAATCATGAGAAAGTAAAGATGCACATGCATACATTACATTATTGTTTTATTGGTTAATTTAATCATGTGATATGTGCTATTTACATGCGTTAATTATGCTTATTGAGGTATTGCCATGCATACATGAGATACATGTTGCTTCTTGTCATTAAGCCTAATGCTAAAAGACACCGCTTAGATGAAGGGATTTTGAGAAGTTTAAAATTGAACCTCGTGCATGCACATTCCTTCATAATGAAAGGAAGTGGCTGGGGCGACGACAATGACACTTGTATTAGAGTCAAGGAGCACTCCTAGAATCTTGAATAAGTTTCTCATCCCTTTTCTTTCTCAGTGTTGTCTCCGACATGAATGGTGCGGTTGTTCGTCATCTCCTTGAGGCGCGGGCATATGAGTCACGTTACCTAGGATTCAGAGGTTGCAGCGGAAGCATGGAGACTCGTCTAGTTTTGTTATAGTTATATTTAGCATTGGACTGGTGAATGTTCAACCTTATTGTTGAGTTTATTATCTTAGGATGTCCTCGGTATACAACATCGCTATTATGTTATAGTTATAGCATGTTAATATGATTTGTGTATGTTATACTATGGTTTACATATATATGCTATGAGGAAAGTTTATATGATTGCTATGTCATACGTGTATTAATCGGTATCTATACGCATGCGCGGCTTGCATTTTAGTTTTAAAGTTCAAAAAAGAAAATTTAGTCATATTTTTATTACTCATATTTTAAATAAGAATAAGTTAAGTTAGAGACAAAGGCGTAACAATTAATAATTAACCAGATGCGACTCGAGCATATTAGGTTAAAAATTATGGTGTTACAGATGACCTAGGTTGATCAGGAGAACGATGCAGCTGCTATGTGAAAAAATGTGGGATTGCGTAGTTTAGTAGTTAATATTTTTACTTTATTACTTAGTTGGAGTTAAATGTATGTAAATATAATAGGGGACATATATGTATTTACCATGTAATGCCCGTGACAAGGGCAGGAGTGATTGTAATTACAAAGGCGCAAACAAGGAGTGGCTCCTAGCAAGGCTTCTAAGCGGAGAGGTACATGAATGAACCGATTACACACTAAAATGAGAGGATCCTGAAATTGTATAGGTATAGGGACTATAACTGATGATGACTTATATGAATTGATTGGTATTACCTATGCCAACAAAGATGCGTCTTCTTTTGGTAGTCCATCACGAAGAACTAAGTTAATCGTGCTTGACTTGAAGCAATTTTGGGATGGGTGACCTCCTGGGAAGTTTTCTAGGAAGTGCGTGAGTGAGGACAAAGCACGTTGAAAGGACTCGTGTTGGTTTGTGGGGAATCGTCAATCCATAAAGCGGTAGGAGATGTTACAATTGTATCAGAGCCTACACCTCTCCAAGTACGATGTGGTTTGGGGACAAACCAGCTGAAGCTGGTGGGCATGTAACGCAGAGTGGCGAGGAGTGGTGACGTCCAAGGAAGGCATGGACAAGGAACGGCTCCTAGCAAGGCCTCTAAGCGAAGGGGTACATGAATGAACTCGTTTACACACCAAAATGAGAGGGATCCTGAGGCTATATAGGTATGGGACTATTCAATTGAGGATCACTTATATGAATTGATTGGTATTACCTATGCCAACAAAGATGCTTCTTCTTTTCGGTAGCCCGTCACGAAAGAACTCTATAATTAAGTGTGCTTGACTTAGAGCAATTTTGGGATGGGTGACCTCCTGGGAAGTTTTCTAGGAAGTGTGTAAGTGAGGACAAAGCACATGAAAGGACCCATGTTGGTTTGTAGGGACAAGTCATCAATCCATAAAACGAAGGGGATATTGCACTATATCGTAATGGTTTATCTGCTATGACTATTGTTGGTAGCCAATCTCAATGTATTGGGATCACCTTTGGAAAAAGAAACCTTGAGAAAGAGTTTGATGAAGTTACTTACTAGAGAAGAAAAGTTGAAGCACTGTGAAAGTCAAGATAGATTGATCCTTAGTTATATTTAATGGGCATTTGAGTTTGTTATGTTTGTTGGCTAGCCTTACTTTTAGTTTTTATGACTCTCTCTGAGACACTATGATTGAAATTTTTTGGTGTTATTTTGTGATCCACCAAAGAAATTTGTGTGATGTGTTTAGTGAGGACATGGATTAAGTTTGCGCATTGTGAAAGTCCATGCTTTTAAGGGATGTTCCTTTGCCATACCTTGGAGAATAGGACCTTTCATAAGGCTATTTTAATATTACTAGGCTATATGTTAGTTATTGGTGAGTGTATATTTTATAACATTGAAATATTCTTACATGAATGATGGTTCCAGTTTGCCCTTTTAAATTTAATTGTGTTTTTCTTAATGTTTTTTTTTTCAATATATAATAGGATGTAGAATGTTAGTGGTAACTTTACTTGAGCGAATTAGAGAGCATTTAACTATGAGTATCATTCATTCCTGCTTTGTTATTTGATGATTCTATTGCGGTCTATGATGCATAGGAATTTGTTTTATTGAAGGTCAACATTTGCTCGGAAGTGCTCATGATTCTTTTGAGTTTGCTTTGTATTGATATCTCGATGCTAATTGAAATTGTTGAAATGAGTACTTATTCAATATATATCGGTTTAAACCTTTTTTAGGAATTAGTACTCTGTTTTTGTTAAGTTAATCTTTTTTTATCAAAGTACTCAAATCTATCTTTTTGGGAGAGTGAATAATACTTATATGTTATTTATATTCAAAATTCAAAATAAACTAATATTTTTAGAATGAGTACTAATCATTTTGAGCATAATGCAATTGAAATTTTTTTTGTTGTACATAGTATCTTGAATAAGTACTTAATGGTAAAAGTTCAAATTGCTAATGGTAAAAGTCCAAATTGCTAATCTAATAAACTAGTTGTAATTGGACTCCTTTAATAGGCTAATTAAAGGTCTTGATGCTTTTATTACATAAAAAATATATTTGAATATTAATATTTTTAATGTGAAGAATTAGCTTAATATTTTTCAAATCTTTAAGCTATAACAAATTAGTTTGAGTTTGTCTTTTATTGGATTTTGTGATTGATAGCGATATATGAAAAAAAAATATGGATTTTAACATTTACTTAGGCTTTAGATTTTAAGTAACACTTTGAAAATTATTTAAAAATTAATTTGAGCTTTATTAGTCGTAATTTAAAAAATCTAACAATTTAGCCATGATGAGGGTGGCCCAACGGATGTATTAAAACAAATTCTGGGTAATGGTAACCTTGGGCGCAAGCTCGTGGGCAAAACCTAGATTTTTGGACCAAAAAATTGCATAACTAGAAAGAAAAGGTTAAGGTTTGAAATAATAAAGAATGAAAAGTTATACATAGAATTAATTTTCGGGTAATGTTTGACTCAGGATATGGTGTTTCCATTCGGTAGAGTTTTGATGTGTGATTTTTAACACTTACAAGTTACTTGGTGGCCAAGTATCCTTTGCCAACCACTTTATGCCAAGTGGATGGCAAGGATTGAAACTTGAAAAGTAAGTTTCAATCATGGCCTTTCATTTATTATATTTACTAGGAACCGATATCTTAATCCATTTGGTGGAATTTCGGTGTATGATTTTAACCCAAAAAGCTACTTGCTCCCAAGTTAAGTGAGCCACTTATCTTGAGCCAAGTAGATGGACAAGATTCATTTTGTGACTATGCAATCAAATCCTACCATTCATAAAATTTCTTTTGCCAAAAAGAAAGAAAATTACATTTACCTATATAAATACTACATTTATATCAAGATAAACATAAAACCACCAACCTTATCACTCCATCATCATCAATTTTGGCTAGACCTCTTCAAGAACCCTTCCTCCATTATTCTTCTTCTCAAACCTCCATTAACAAGCTTCAAGATTCAAAAACCTTAGCTCAAAATCACTAAAACACCATGATCCTTTCACAAAACTTGTTCTACTCCTCATAATCTATCAATCTAACCAATTAAAATTTCAATTCTCCATTAGTCCTCATCTTGAAATATCACTTCCTCACTGGTTAAGAGGGCTTAGGCTTGATTTGGGAGCTTCAAGAGTGAAGGGAATCCATCCTGGAGCATTAAAGAGCCAAGGATACACTTGCTTCCAAGAGTAGGGTTTTCTTTGGTCTTTTCTTCCAAAATTTAGTATGAACATTTCTGATTGATCTTAGTTCAAAATTTTTATTTATATTGGTTGATAATATATTGATATTTATGTATTAATTTTGGTAGGTGTTGGGATGATGTTAAAAATCATTTTGTCAAAAGGGGTTTTGCTCTATGCTGGATTTTTTCTTTTCCTCCTGGTAGTGATTATTCATGAATTTTCTAGTATAATTTTAGGTATTTTCATGAGATAGAAAAAATATATGTTGAAGATAACATCCTAGCTAGTTCCATGAATTTTCTTGAGCCTTGTTTAGACTCTCCTATTTGAAAAAAATCATGAAGAGACTATATATGTGCTTTGCTAAAATTTCCTGGTCTTGAAGCTATGAATTTTCCTAATTTTTTTAATAGAAAATGATTGATTTTTCCTTTGAAAATTTTACTGAGTGTTTGGAACATTTTGAAGTGTAATTGTGATTTTTCTTTTGAATTGATTCAATCATTTGCTAGGGTTAAAAATTATGAATTTTGGGTTTTAAGCTAAGGTTGAGTGGTTTTGGACCACCAAATTTGTCTAATTTTGTTAACATAGTTAGAGAACTCTTTTTGCGCTGAAATTTTTATGGAGTCTTGTGGACACATTGAAGTGTCTTAGATAATTTTTATAACATCTGAATTGATTGTTTGATGAGCAAATAAATTTGTGCTACAATGGTGTGAAATCTGCCCATTGTGGAAAAGAACCAAAGACTTGAATTGATAATGTAATGGCATTTTGGTTCTAGTATGACATAAATACTTGATATTGAATAGTTGGACATGTGATTTGTTATGCATAAATGCATACTAGAGGAAATAAAGAGTGATTTATGAGACATGATTGAAATTGTATTGTGAATGAAATACCTACATATGACTTATGCATGCATTTGGGAAAAGAGAAAAGTACTTGATGCAATTATATGAGAAAAGAGAATATATAAATTTCAATCGTGTATGTTCTGATATATGGATAAAACATAAACAAAACTTAGATTGAATTAGGGGAAGGAGAAAAGAGAAACTTTCCCAAATTTATTTTGAGTCGGTAGATGTATTGGCTAGGAATAGTCTATGTGTGATTGGAAATGGAAAAAAATGAAGTTTGATGATCACGTATAGGAATGAGCTAATTCCTGATAAACACTCTATTTCCCTTAAGTGGTGTGATCCACTATAAATACCATTTGGTATAAACTATCTATTGTGGAATTGTCCACAGCAAATACCGTTGGGTATAAACTAAGTCTTTCCTATGTCAATGAAAAGAAAAACACTGATTTGATTTTTGTGACCAAGGTGAACACAAGTCACTTTGAAATAATTTCCTGCGATTATCATATGCATACTCATGTTATTCTGATTTGTTGCCTGGGATGATTTACTAGTCGTTGGAACATTATGATATATGTGCACTAAGTGATTGATTGTTAAAAGCTACCCACTTGGAGGGATGATTTTAGAACTTTAAAATGAATCTTTAATGTGTATTGCATGATCACATTTTCTTGATAAACAGAAGTGGATGGGGCGATGATGATGACATTATGATTGTGTAACTAGAGGTTGCCCTCCTGAGAATTGTATAATTCTCACCCTTGCTTGTTTGTATTCCGTGTCACCTCAGGTTAATCTGAGAACAATGGGGCTATTACGTGAAGGCGGGAGTAGTTTAGTAGTTGATATTTTTCCTTTTTTACTTCCTGAACTTAGTTAGAGTTATATGTATGTGATTGAAATAGAGAACGTATTGTATTAAAGTTCTTAGAAGAGCTTCCTCTTGTACTTAGCTATGTATTCAATAAATGTTTGCTCCTTTGTTATATATATTTTAACAAAATCAATATTAGTTACTCCATAATTCGATCGATTTCTATAGATAATTAAGAAAGGTCCGCTAATCTATAAGTAACAACTCCTAGGCATAATGTCATGACTTAAGGATGACGTTGCACTTTGGAGGATGTTACATTATGGTATAGAGAAGTTCATCCTTGTAGGACCTTGAGGAATGGGACTATCCTTCCAAGTGTAGATAAGTCATGCCTTGAATATTATCTATATGATAGGATCAGCGTTTAGATATGGATGATAGTGTAGTAGTGCTGTAGTTGGTTGCTATCACACTTAGCATAATGTTGAGCCTGATCAACTCAATATCTTTGTTTGGTGTGTTTAGGACCAATGGCAAACCGTGGATGTACTAGGAACGAGGAAGCTGAATTGGACTACATGATGAGTACCCTAGAGATGAACCGATATGAGAGCACAAACCGTAATGGCCAATCGGATGATGGAAAGATTAAATAGAAACGCAAAGGAGCTGGAGTTCATGGCACTTAAGCAAGAATCAAGACCGGTGGTAGGACAAGAGTGCCCTAAATGTGGGCAATATCGGGAAGGGCCTTCCTGGACAACGCAAATTGTTTGCTTCACTGTGAAACCAACACAAGATATTCGAATTTCCTAACAAGAAAAGTCAGCAACCCATTTCCATGTCATAATACCAATGGCATGCTCTTACTAAGAATCCTGAAGGAGGTTCTCCATCTATAGATTCGATTCAAGGGTCTAATAGGAAGCTAGCAATTACCAAACCTCGGACGATTCTAAGAAGAGACTAGCGGAAGATCAAGAATATGAGGATGCCCGCCTCACAAGAACGGTTTCAACCTAATATGTCTGAGGATAAACCACAACAACGGTCAACCAGAGGCAAAATTGCCCAACATGTGGGAAGAACCATGAAGGTAGACCTTGTAGAGTTGGACAACATGTGTGCTACCATCTGTGGAAGACAAAGGACATAAGAGATGGGAGTGTCCAATGACATCCAAAACTTGAGAAGCCACCACACAGAGGCACTAGAGTTAAGTGACCTCGCGACCTGATAATTTAATTCTGAGGTAGGAATGTTTAGGATTCAATTGTTGTCTTTTGTTTGCTTGTGTGTGGATTTCTTGTTTGATTCATGAAAGTCTTTTGGAATCGTTTTCAAATGAATTTTGAGGGCAAATTTTTTTTTAAGGTGGGTGGTAATGTAACACTTGAAAATTATTTAAAAATTAATTTGAGCTTTATTAGTCGTAATTTCAAAAATCTGCAGTTTAGCAATGATGAGGGTGGCCCAATAGACGTATTAAAAAAAATTTCAGACGGGGGATGAATAGTAACCTTGCGGGCCCCACAGGTAGGGACGCCAAAACCCTAGATCAGGACCAAAACAATGCTCGACTGAGAAAAGAGAGGGTTAAGGTTTGAAATGATAAGGAATGAGGAGTTATGCCTATAATTAATTTTTGGGTAATGTTTGACTACTCGGGTACGGTGTTTTATTCGGTAGAGTTTTGATATGCGGTTTTTAATACCATACAAGTTACTTGGTGGCCAAGTATCCTTTGCCAACCACTTTATGCCAAGTGGATGGAAAGGAGTGAAACTTGAAAAGTAAGTTTCAATCATGGTCTTTCATTTATTATATTTTACTTAGGAGCCAATATATCATCCGTTCGGTGGAATTTCGGTGTGTGATTTTAACACCAAAAAGCTACTTCTCCCCAAGTTAAAGTGAGCCACTTATCTTGAGCTAAGTGGATGGACAAGATTCATTCTATGACTATGCAATCAAATCCTAGCCATTCATATAATTTCTTTTCCCAAAAAGAAGGAAAATTACACTTTACCTACATAAATACTACATTTATATCAAGATAAACATAAAACCACCAACCTTATCACTCCATTATCATCAATTTCAGCCAGACCTCTTCAAGAACCCTTCCTCCATTGTTCTTCCTCTCAAACCTCCATTAACAAGCTTCAAGCTTCAAAAACCCTAGCTCAAAATCACTAAAACACCAAGATCCTTTCACAAAACTTGTTCTACTTCTCATAATCTATCAATCTAACCGATTAAAATTTCAATTCTCCATCAATCCTCTCCTTGACATATCACTTCCGCACTCATTAGGAAGGGCTTGGGTTTGATTTAGGAGCTTCAGAGTGAAAGGAATCCATCTTGGAGCATTAAAGAGCCAAGGATACACTAGCTTCCAAGAGTAGAGTTTTCTTTGGCCTTTTCTTCCAAGTTTAGTATGAACATTTCTGATTGATCATAGTCTGAAATTTCTATTTATATTGGTTGATAATATGTTGATATTGATGTATTAATTTTGGTGGGGTGTTTGGATAATGCTTAAAATCATTTTTGTTAAAAGGGGTTTTGCTCTATGCTGGATTTTCGGTTTCCTCCTGGCAGTGACTATTCACAAATTTTCTGGTATAATTTTAGGTATTTTAATGAGCTAGAAAAAATATATGTTGAACCTAACATCCTAGGCTAGTTCCATAAATTTTCTTGAGCCATATTTCATATCCTACTGCCTGAAAAAAAATCATGAACCGAGACTATATATGTGCTGTCTTGAATTTCTGGTCTTGAAGCTATGAATTTTCCTAATTTTTTTACATAGCAAATGATTTATTTTTCCTTTGAAATTTTTACTAAGTGTTGATAACATCAGTATAACTGTGATTTTTATTTTGAATTGATTCAATCATTTGATGGGGTTAAAAATTATTAATTTCAGGTTTTAAGCTGAGGTTGAGTGGTTTTGGACCACCAAATTTGTCTAATTTTGTTATCATAGTTAGAGAACTCTTTTTGCTCTGAAATTTTTATGGAGTCTTGTGGACACATTGAAGTGTCTTCGATAATTTTTATAATCTCTGAATTGATTGTTTGATGAGCAAATAAATTTGTGCTACAATGGTGTGAAATTTTCCCATTGTGAAAAAAAACCAAAGACTTGAATTGATAATGTAATGGCATTTTGATTTTAGTATGACATGAATACTTGATATTGAATAGTTGGCCATGTGATTTGTGACACATAAATGCATGCTAGAGGAAATAAAGAGTGGTTTATGAGACATGATTGAAATTGCATTGTAAATGAAATACCTACATGTGGCTTATGCATGCATTTGGAAAAAGAAAAGTACTTGATGTAATTATATGAGAAAAGAGAATATATAAATTTCAATCATGCATGTTCTGACATATGGACAAAAAGAAACAAGACTAAGATTGAATTAGGTGAAGGAGAAAGAGAAACTTTCCCAAATTTATTTTGAGTCGGTAGACGTTGGCTAGGAATAGATCTGTGTGATTCGAAAATGGAAAAAAATGAAGTTCGATAATCACATATAGGAATGAGCTCATTCCTTATAAGCACTCTATTTCCCTTAAGTGGTGTGATCCACTATAAATACCATTTGGTATAAACTATTATTGTGGAATTGTCTAGCAAATACTCGTTGGGTATAAACTAAGTCTTTCTTATGTCAATGAAAAGAGAAAATACACTGATTTGATTTTTGTGACCACAAGTGAACACAGGTCACTTTGAAATAATTTCATTGCGATTATCATATGCGTACTCATATTATTTTGATTTGTCCTGGGATGATTTACTAGTCATTGGAACATTATGATATATGTGCACTAAGTGATTGATTGTTAAAAGCTACCTACTTCGAAGGTATGATTTTAGAACTTTAAAATGAATCTTTTATGTGTATTGCATGATCACATTTTCTTGATAAACCAAAGTGGTGGCGATGACGATGACATTATGATTGTGTAACTGGGGTTGCCCTCCTGAGAATTGTATAATTCTTACCCTTACTTGTTTGTATTCAGATGTCGCCTCCAGTTGATCTAGAGAACAATGAGGCTGCGTGAAGAGTGGGCTGCAATAGTTTAGTAGTTGATATTTTTTCTTTTTTTTTCTTTTACTTTATTGACTTAGTTAGAGTTATATGTATGTAAATGAAATAGAGAACATATTGTATTAAAGCTCTTAGAAGAGCTTCCTCTTGTACTTAGCTATGTATTCAATAAATGTTTGCTCCTTTTATATATATATTTTAACAAAATTAGTATTAGTTACTCCACGATTTGATCGATTTTGCTATAGATAATTAAGAAAGGTCCGCTAATCTATAAGTAACAACTCCTAAGCATAATGTCATGACTTAAGATGACGTTACACTTGGAAGGATGTATAAACCATATTTTTAACATTAATTTTCCTGCAAATATTTGAATGTTTAATTTGTTATTAGAATGCTTTTTTTCAATATTTGTATTATCTTTTTTGTAGATAAAATTTTAGAATGAATATTATTAATGGTTATTGTTTTAACTATCATTTTTCTCCAGTTTATCAGAATTAGGTTAAACTATAGGCTATCTAGGTTGTGATTTTGGAACTTGAATTATTATTGGATTATTGTAATGTCTTGAAACTATGGACTTTTGTGTTCAAATGGCTGGTATCTAGTTATGCACATTATTGTAGCCATTATGTTGAAATTGAGCACTCAATTGAACATGATTATAGCTATTGAGTAGCATGTTTGGATTCCAAAAATTTGAATATAAATGCTGATGATGAGGGATTTGATTTTCTTATTTATTTCTTAGGTGATGAAGAAGGTATGCATGTTTTTCAAATCTTTTATGCTTTCATTGACTGAGCGCTTAATTAAGAGGGAAAACAAGGCAATTTTAGCACACAATTTGTAACTAACTATGTAATATTAAATCATATTGAGAAATACTTAAACCATGGTAATATCATTAAAAATTGTGAGCATAAATTTGAAACAATTTAAGTTTGTATGATTCGATGCATAGCACAAGTTTCGACTAGATGAAGATTGATCTCTATGTTTTGATGAATGAAAAATGATCTATATGTTTCTTAAACAATATGCTCATTATGAATTCTTTGTTGTGATTTGGAGTAATACTATGTGTATTTGTCAACCATATTCATTTCAAGGTTGAGAACTAACAAGGGTCCTGCACTATGACAGACAAGGTGTTTGAGTCATATTGTAGATTAGATGTTGCAATATAGGAATTCGATGTCTTATTTTCTTTTTAGAGTTCAAAGTGTTTAATTGAGGTGTTTTTCTTTGTTCAGAAGTGTTCAATTCGAATTAGCAATGGAGTTTTTACTTTTGTGTGTTCAATGGGCTTATGTTTTGAGCCTTTAATATTATGTTTATTCCTATACTTTGGAATGCTAATGCTCCCAAGTAATTGTGGTATGTACATTCCATTGAATAGGAAAATGTAGTTGTGTGTTGAGTTGTATGGGAGTTTCACTGTCATATTATAGATCCTTTTTATCCTATACTTCCAAAAATTACACTTTTCCATGACAATTCCAAGTTTAGACCATTGGTTCTTCTTTTTGGACGATGCTATAGATAAGTCTTCACTTCATCTCTAAATTATGACATATAGTTTTCGACTAGAAAAACTAAAACCAGACCAATAAAAATACAAGTTAATCTTGATCCATTAAAAACACAGCTTTTTGTATCTTTAAGATATATGTAATTGTGCGTTCAAAGGAATCTCTTATAATTAAATTGGTAAAGGCTATGTAGTTGTATCTATTGAATAATGTCTTATAATTAAATTGGCAATGAACATGTATATCATAATTGTTACAATGAATAGTTTGTGTAGTGTATATTATTATCTATGTTTGAAACCATAAATGGTGAACTTATGCGTAGAAATGTATAGAGGATTCATGTGCAATTTGTGAATTAATGAATTGAATATAGGTATAATTAAACCATAATAATATTGTTAAGGAATATAATGATGTATCATTAAGCAAAATAATGTTAGATGATCCATGCGTAGCCTGGTTTCCGACTAATGATTGTACAAGATACCACATATGCTAACACAAGGGTATCCTTGGAATGCAAAAATGTTGTGCGGTTCTTCCTTTCCTTTTTCCGCCCAATGATGAAAGGAAAGAAAAAATGTGGGCTCCCCAACTTTAATTTTAATGTTAGGCGTGTGATTCGCGGAATGTGTTTACATTCCTGGAAATCTGAAGGGAGGAACGTGAGGTTCCTATATTTTGTTTGCAAGAAAAAGATAATTCAAGAAAGTTTCATTCCCAAGAATGAAAAACTCTCATTTCATCCACACGGACACTATGGGAATGTTGGATTCCCATGGAAAGGGAATGCTTTATGAAATGAAGATTAAATTGCCCCAATTGGACTAACACTTGAAAGTTGCCGGATCACCACCTAAAAATGGGACCACTGTTTCACGGAATGACACCATTTTATCATGGGTATTTTTGGAAAAATCCACTATATTTCCAAAAATGTCATTTGATATATAACATGCCTATATATTGGACTCCAAGAAACACTATTCCTGGAAATACTTTCTGAGAATAGGATTCCCAGGAATGTAATATCATTCATCTCTCTCTCTCTCTCTCTCTCTCCCCTCTCCCACTCCTATTTGCTTTGTGCCAAGCAAAGCCTAAATGCATCAAAGTTGCGCTAAACCTTCTTTGCCCAAAAATTAGGCTCACATAAATCTAGTTGGGCTTTTGAATGGCCCACGATGACCCTTGGCCTTTGTAGATAGCAGATGGACATCGTGTGACATTGTCTCTCTCCTTCACGAACTCCATCGACGACTTCGTCTTTTCGCCTCGCATCGCATAGCATCTGCCTCTGGTGAGTCTCCTCTCTGATCTTCAAACCCTACCACTTCTACCACCTTGATTTTAGATTCTTCTTCTTGTTTGCTATCTTCGATCCAATTCAATTCATTACTGGGTGATTAGTCCCCCTCCCCAGCTCACTGTGATAATAATAAGTTCATAGAAAATTGATTGTTCGTTCTGTTAACCTCTTTGATTCGGGTAAGATTGAAATGTTAGTTGTTGATCGCTTGTCCTCATTCACTCACTTCCGTGCTTCTTGCACGAAACATTTTATCGTGTTGAAAATATGGCTGATTATCGGAGCCAAACTGGCGAGAGGGAAGTTATAAAAATAGGGTTTTTTTGAAAAAAAATGGGGAAAAAAATCTATATTTAAGTGTTTTGTTTATGTTTTGTGTTGTGTGCTTTGCGAGTTATAGGAATTTCTTTGACGCTAACTCGAGTTTACAGAAAATTTGGTAAACCAAAAGAAGCTTAACTAAGCTAATACTTTGGGGTATAATATATGACCATGTTTATCTGGGTTCAGCCTTTCAGGGATGTTGCTTGCTTTTGAGAATGATTATTTTAGTGTTATTACTTTCATTGCCTTGTTTCAAGTGGATGGCCGGTGTAGTCATTGTAGTTTGTCTTGGTTGAGAATACACAATTTCAGGCAGTATTCGTGATTTGTTTAGTGGGGTACAGTTTGGGATGGCATTTAGAAAATGGGGGTGAGAATTTCATGGTGAAGAACTGTTATGACTTGGTTGAGGTTCTGACTGAAGGGCAATGTGCACCTGACATCCCCCTTGATTAAAGAGAGACCTCTAACAAGAAATTAAATGTCTCTTCTCTTCCCCTTTGCTTCACTTTATTGTTCCATAATTCCCTTGAACTTATATGTCCTGTTAGATTGATTATTTATTGGTCAGCCTGTTCTGAATTATACCCAGTTTTATGTATTTGATTATTTACATAAACAAAAGTGTTGTAACTTGCAGAATTTACAAGCTTGAAGACAAAAGAAGCAAATGGCTGGTCCTAGGATTGCACATGCTACCTTGAAGGGACCAAGTGTTGTGAAGGAGATATTAATTGGAATAACACTTGGACTTGCTGCTGGTAGTGTCTGGAAGATGCATCACTGGAATGAGCAGAGAAAAGTCAGGGCCTTTTATGATTTACTGGAAAAAGGTGAGATTAGTGTTGTTGCAGAGGAAGAGTAAAAATGTTCTTGCATTGTGCCTATGCCTTTCTTTTGTTGACCTTCTTTTCCTGCTGTATTTGATTGGCTCTTAGTAAATGAGCCGACTTATTGAAGATTCGAAAGAATAAGTTTCATGCACTGATTTCAGACTATGTTGGGTTGTATAAATTTCATGAAGCTCTATTTTGTTTTGTGTTTGAGTTATTTTCTTCTTGCTGCACAAAGTATGGATATTTTTGAGCTCTGTAGATTCTGGTGGTGACTTGTTTTTACAATTAAATCAAATCCTCCTGAAGGTTGCAAGATTTAATATTATAAATTAGGTTGGGTTGAAATTGTGCTTGACATAGAATACTAGTACAAATAGGTGCATTAGGTTGATGTTTTACATCATAGCATGACAATTATTCGTTTTACATCATAGCATGACAATTATTCAGAGTTTTACTAGTAAAATGTATATTCTCTTTGTTTACATTTCCATCTAATCCCTAAATTTAACACTAATCAAATATACAAAACCAGAAGTTCAATACTAGGAGTTAAAAAATAAAAAATAAAAGAAAAAACAATTGCAGAGAAGTATCTGGTATAAGGAAATAGGCATCTGTTCCTCCTGGATGAAAAGACTCCTCCCCAAGTGTAGGTGACAATGCTTGAGTATAAACTGAAGAACTTTCTGTACATATATGGCTTCAAGTTTTTGTTACTGCAAAATTATTCTCTCTCTATGCTGGTACAAGCTGTTCAAATTGTTGTAATATTTGTCTAGCAACGTTGGGGGCAATATTCTATGTTCGAATTTGGTGATTAGTAAAGCAATTCATTAGTCTGCACTTATCAACCGATTTGAACTTCTTAGTGGTTAGCTGTTTGTACCTTGCAGCACTCATTTACTGGTAAAATTATTGAATTTAAAAGGAAGGTGGAGTGAGTCTATGCATTGTCTGTCGTACATTTCAAAAGTGGTTTTGGATGAGTTGTGTTAAAAGCAATGTTATAAAAACCGGCTGGGCATTGACAAAAAACCGAATAAACCGTCATGAAACCGGTCTAATCTATTGTTTGGATCGGTCCCGCATCAGAACGTGCCTTAAGGATTTATATCAAAATTAGCTGAGCCTTGCTGAACTGGAGCTAGGGTTAGTTTTTTTTTCACTAATGATGTTATTTTTTAAAATCTTAAAAAAATTCTAATTTAACTTATAGAAAAATGTAGTAATTTTTATTGTCATGATTTATGAATTTGTGATATAAAACTCAGTTTACTTATGTAATTATGTTTAACTCTCAATAATTAATGATTATGAAATGTGAATAATATTTAGAAATTTATGTTATTTATTTATATTTTTGTATTTATTTTAAAGATGTCAAGTTGTTAATTAGCTGTCATTTTATTAAGTTTTATTCAAACTTTTATATATTTTTATATATTTTTTGGTATAAATCGGTTAACCTCCAGTGACCAACTGGTTAACAAGTGACCAAGTAACAGAATCATTAAGAGTCGATCATTGGTTTGGTTCTGTAACTATGGTTAAAAGTCATAATAAAATTATGCTGGTTGCTTCGGTATCCATAAAAATAAAAGGGTACCCAAACCCTTCTTAACTGGATCAATTATCAGAAGACAGGTAATTATAAAAATAAAATTAGTGGAGTTAGGTGTACCTAATATTGAAAATTTTAATTTCTTCCAAATAATATCCAAATTTATAAAATGACCCTATCTGTTCATCTTCCAACACTCATTCCTGTTCCCCATCCTCCACTGCCCTATCTGATCCGTAGTCCACATTTTTCACTGGAAGTCACCAAAATCCGTTAACCAACATCTGAACCAGCATCTCTTCAAAAGATTATAGATTTTTGAATTTAGTGTAGCAATTTCAAGTTTCAACTAGCAATTGTGTCTGAAGCAACCAACAAATAGTGTCTGCAATTTTCCAATCTTTATTGTATGGTTTCCAACGGAAGAAAAACGAGACTCGGACACTTTCCCTTTCACCAAACTAAAAACAAAGAACAACCATAAAGTTATCTCTTTGTTTATAGTTTTTTGTTTTTTTTGGTCGGGCACTTTGTTAATAGTTTGTCTGATAGCAAAGGCTACGTCCATTTACCTACAAAAACTCCGCCACTGTTGTAGAGATTAATGGGTTTGCCATACACACTATGCTGATTTAAAAATGCTATAGAAGCTCGCGGTTGTTGCATTTGGGAGCAAGATGAGTGCATGGACATGGACAACGAAGGGATTGGCATCAGCGGCAGAGGAATCCGCATAAATGGAGGGTGGGATAGAAGTTGTGATGGAAGAGGAGCAGGTCAGCAGGGTATGATGGAAGACAAAGAAATGGGGTCATTTTATAAATTTTAGTATTTAGTAGAATGAATTAAAGTTTTAACATTATTTACACCTCATATTTAATATCAATTTTTTTTCAATTACATGTCCTTTTATAATTGGTCCAACTATGAAAGGTTTCGGAAACCCTTTATTTCTTTGGGTACCCAAGTAATCACCTAAAATTATTCACGAGCCTTCATCTGTTAGTCAGATAACTAAGGAGTTAAGAGTTGTTTTTAGAATATGTCACTGTACAGTCTCTGCGTTGCTGCATATTTTAAGAGGTGTAGGATTGCGACAAAAATTTTAGCCATTCAAGCCTAGATATTTTGCAGTCGTTGGTGTGATTCCAGGAGTTGAAGGAAGGAGTAGCATTGCACTTTATGGTCATTTAAGAGTTTGATCTTGAGTTCTTTCAACCTGTTTAAAGTTGGGATATGGTAGTTCAACATCCACCGAGCAGAGGACATTGCTTAGTACTTTTTGTTTTTTTTATTCGAGGGCATATTTTCAGTAGGTGACCCCTTGACTATGTGTTGATAATCCTGGAGAGCCCGATCCTTTACCCGGACCGAATAACACGTAAACGTTCATTGTGTTAGACGGTTTATATTCCTATCCTTCTATGTGTTGTTTCTTTTTTCTTCCAATGAAAATTGGACATGTCAATCGGGAACCACAATATTGAGCAAACCATTCTGGTCGCACAGCAGTTCTCATGTTCTTTTTGGAAGCAAATGTTTTCATAATTGTAATTGGATAGAACAGCGCATAGATGACTTTTTACTAGGCTTTGTGATGAAGTCTAACAAAAACATTTATCTCATGATGAATGTTAGACCAGCTCTAAAGTTGAGTCTTATCGACCACTACTTCCTCTCAGATTAACACGGTTGTTCGTGATGATAAAGTCTTAAATAAATGGAATTTGTAGGGTGTGTTTGATTTTGGATTTTGAAGGAAGAAGGAGGAGAAGGAATAGCTTATAGTGTAACATTTTGAAATTATACAATAAATTTTTCTTTTCTTAGAAAATCAAAAGTCATAAATATATCTTTGATTTTATAAGCCCCAAATTTCCAAGAGGTCTTTTGATTTTTGAATTCGCTACATGATTTTCGCATTTTTTTTAACGGCTTTAACTGTTTTTCTATATATAATTGTTCTAACGATTGTTTCGTTTGGTTGAAGTACTATAAAGGTTTAGGAAATAACATTTCTATCTTATAGAAATACAGGGGTGACCAGGTAACGGATGCTAAACTTCTACTCGTGGACACGACTTCTGATACTACCTTTAACACAATGACCTCATGAGCGAACATAAAAAACCACAGCTCAACAACCTTCACAAGTCTGCACAAGTGTAGGGGTGTTCGATTGCTTTTATTTATTTATTGTTTTTGAATGAATGATCAAGTTAATCTCTGATTTTATTTGTATGAGTTATTTTGATTTCTAACTTTAAAAATTAACTTTGGTGTTGAAGTGTCATGTGAAGTAACACGCAGGCATCCTAGGTGGCAAATGAGGTTGCATGGTTGAGAAATGAATCAAATTGATACTAAAAATTTAAGAAAGGGCCAAAAATAGCCCAAATCCTAGGGATGTTTGGTATTAGAAAATATTTTCTTTCATTCTCCATTTTAGTTCATAAAAATAAGATATAAATACATTTTAC
>JAMLFY010001026.1:0-18553 GCA_030441495.1 Dalbergia oliveri
TTCGGGTAATATCGGTTAGATCGGGTACGGCGTTTACCCGTTCGGTAGGATTTCGGTGTGTGGTTTTTAACACCGAAAGACATTTCCATCACTACAACTAAACAATATCCCCAAGTTAAGACAAGTGGAAGGCTAGGATTCAATCTTGGAATCCAAGATCAAATCCTAGCCATCCATCATAGCCTAGTCACCAAGTCATCATGATTTTTAACAAATATCTTACCTTGCAATTATTATAAGCCTAATCATCAATCTTCCTCCCAAAGCCAAGCATCATTCTCGGCCATTCAAGGAGAAATCAGAAGGTGAAGTGCCTCCATGGCCAAGAGCTCCATCTTGCTTTCATCTCACAAAAACCCTAGCTTAGAATCACCAAAACCCAAATCTTCCTTCACAAAAATTGATCTACACTTCCACCTCTACAATTATAACCGATTGAAATTTCAAGAACCCTATCCTTCTTGCACATCCATCATGATTAGAGGAGGGTTTGAGGTTGTGTGGGGAGTTTTGGTTGTGAAGAAATCACAACTTGAAACAAGCTAGAGATAGAGACTTGCCTGCACCTTTAAGAGTAGGGTTTTCTGCCCTTTTGGAATTTTTCAATTCTGTTTTGGCTTGCCCTAATTCCGAAAATTTTGATGATTCTGATGGTTAACATATTGATATTGATGTATGAATTTTTGTGTTGTGTTTGAATGGTTTTAAAATGGGTTTTCTCAAGTGAAATTGGAACTAGGTTGCTGGACTGAATTCTGTTCTGAAATCAGAATTTCTCACGAATTTTCTGGAAAATTTGTGGGTGGTTTCATGAGCCATGAAAATTATACGTTGTAGTGAATTTTCTTGGGGTTTAATTTTAAGGTTTGATGCCTCAAAAAATTAGGAACCGAATTGTAACTGCTGCGTCTAGATTATTGAGACTAAAGTAACAAACTTGCCCGAATTTTTAATCATAGCAATTGATTGAGATAGCTCCTGAAATTTTTACACAAGACTAATGACATGTTGAAATGCCTCTGTGAATTTTCTTGTACCTTGATTCCACGAATTCTAGGGTTAAATATTCTGAGAACACAAGTCTGGACTATGAATTTGTGACTTCTGACCACCAGAATTGCCTATTTTATATATAACTCTGATTGCCCTGAAATTTTTACAGGTTGTTTTAGACACATTGAAGTGTCATGTGAAATTTTCCTTAAGGGTGGAATGGCTGTTTGGTATGATAAAAATTGTTGTGCCTAGAACTTCAATTCTAAGGATAATGAAATGTGGAAATGACTGAAATTTTATGATAGTATGTGCATATCTTATTGTGTATGTTTGAGACATATGGGGAAAAAGAAACAAGGCTTAGAAAGAATTGAGAGGGAAGGCAAAAAGAAGGACTTCCCTAGAAAAGTTGTGGGTCGAGAGACGTGTCGGCTAGGCATAGACCTTGAGTGATAGGAAATGGAAAAAAATGAAGTTTGATCTCGAATAGGAATGAGCTCATGTCCTAGCAGTCTATGGTCCTCTGTGAAATTGTGAATTGTGAATGTATCTCTCTGAGAATAAGCCTTCCCTATGTTGAGAAAATTGAGAAGGACATGAGAAATAGAGTTTCTGATTATGCATATTATTACTCGATTGATTATTGTGTACCGTCCTAAGTTCCCGGCCTACGGGTTTTCAAGATTTCTAGGTGTTTATATAAATATTGTATATGCATGAGTTGCTTATCCGTTGTATATTGTATATGGGGGAACTACCCTCCTGAGAATTTTATATTATTCTCACCCCTGAGTTGTATGTATTTTATTGTTCAGATTCGAGATGCCGTCCCTAGTGTTTTCTGATTCGCACAGTGTGTGGCAATATGATCCTGCATTGGACTGTATGTACGCCGTTGGTTATTCCCAGTTCGGATCTATATGTTCTTTGATCGCTCCTTCAGGACCTCGGTCTTTGCCATTGACTTCGACCCCGCTTTTCCTTATGACGGTGTGCCCCTTCACATGGCCCATCCTGGAGTGTTTGAGATGCCCCTCGCTCCACCCGTGTATCAGCCGTAGACGCACCGTTTCGTCATCCTCCTCATCTGCTCATAGATCCTCTTAGGACCCCGGTGCCTGGGTGGAGGAGAGGTCATCGCTCCGATGGCCAATGGCTTCCTGACAGGAGTAGAGACCTCAGAGACGGATGCATTGTACATAGACATAGGATATTGTTAGAACCTTACCTACCTAAGGACTAAATGTACTTTTGGTTTTCTTTTGCTCTGTTGTATATGTACATATGCGGTTTTGTCATTCAGGGTGTTTGAGTAGGTTAGGTACAGGTAGGGGATTAGCCTCGTTCTGCATCAAGTCCTAATTTTCGGGTCATTTTGTTAGTCTTGCCCTTATGATGTGTATATATATAGTGACTTGATATTATACCCTTATATGTAAATCTCGTTATGATAGTATATGTATTGCGACATTTCGTGTCATTGAATTATTTCAACTAGTATAGATCCAAGCTTCCAGTAATACTCTACTAATTACTATATCCATACTCGAGTAAATGTGGTAATTTGGAGGGTGTTACATTATGGTATTAAGAGGATGTCCATATCAGCCTGGGATTGGACGACTATGTTTCCATAGTAGTTGTCATGCATAATGATGCATATGTATATATGTGTATACATGACCTTGGTTGGAAATTTTGTGGATTCCGCCACACTTGGATTGGTATTGAGCTTATCAACTCAATATTTTGTTTGGTGTGACAGGAATCAATGACTTCAAATGGAAGACAGGAGCGAGTAGGGAACAATGTTGATATGATGAACACTTTCCATGAAATGGCTTGGCAATGAGGAGCAAGCTGAGTTACTGCTAACCGAATGATGGAACGATTGCACCGCAATGAGGAGGAGCACCCGAGCCGTAACCCAAGAGGGAATAAAGTAGATGTCAATATCAGAAATTTGCTGAGTTTAGGAAGGCAAAACCCGCCTTTGGGACTTTGATCCCTACAAAGCAGGGAGTGGATCAAGGCAATGGAAAAGATTTTCTAGTTTCCCAGAGGAGATTCAAAGGTGGCTTTTGCCACCTATATGCTAGACAGTAAAATTCTGGTGGGTAGGACTAGAGACTTTTGAAGCCTCCGTATTGAAGTTACCTGGGACATCTTTAAGGAGGCTTTTATCACAAGTTTTCCTTCTGTGAGAACGAAGGAGTTAGAATTTATGGCCCTTAGACAAGGTCCTATGAATGTGGCATAGTATACTGAAGTTTGAGGAACTTTGCAAATTTTCTATGATTTGCGTAATTGGACGAAGTTTGGAAATGCATGAAATACGAAGGGGGTCTACGTGAAGATATTGAAGCCGCTGTGAGCCTCTTGGAAATTGATTATCTACTTTGGTGAATAAATGTCGACGCGCTTGAGGAGTCTAACAAGAAGTTGGCAAACCTCAGGTATGCGCAAAACAATGTTAGGAGAGGACTAGCGCCTCAAGGCCCTCGATTTAAGCCTATGCACCAATCTAAGGGAAGATTTCACGAAAACAACAACAACAACAACAACAGAGGAAAAACGATCCAATCTCCAACCGGAGGCAATGAGAGAGTGTTTCAAATGCGGAAAATATCATGGGAACCGGCCTTGCTGGACCACACAAATTACATGCTTTGGTTGTGGGAAACCAGGACACAAGATCTTCGAGTGTCCTAATAAGAAAGCTCAAGCCCACCCCAGGGCCACAACAACCAGACGTGTTTTTATTGGATGCCAAGGAGATTTCTCATCTGCGATATGATGAGGTAAGTGTGAAATAAATGAAATTATTTTCAACGTCCTGTATGATTTGGGTGCCTCCATTCTTTCATATCCTATGACTGTGTACAAAAGTTAGGATTCCTTTTCTAAGCTATCATATGACCTTCTTGTATCCACCCCTCCGCGAACCCTATTAGAACTTGTCAAGCATGCATGACCACTTCTTTCTTTTATAAATGCCAGAGAATTTAATGCAAATTTGTTTTGTCTACCTTTGTTGGCTTAGAAGTCATCTTAGGTATGGATTGGTTGGTACCAAATTATGTGCTTTTGCATTGTCCAACTAGAACTGCTATATTTCTTCTCATGTCTTCCTCCATTCTTGTGGTTCCTTTTTCTTTATTGGACCTAGTAACACCTAACCCTAGTAAGGTAGGCCGTCAGGAATATGTCCTTCTCTCAGCTAGTGAAGCCGAAAGTATCTATGACCTGAATACGATTCCAGTGGTGAGGGACTATCCAGATGTGTTCCCAGAGGATATTAGGAGTTTCCCAGAGCGGGAAGTCAATTTTCCATTGAGTTGGTCCAAGGACTGGTCCTATTTCCATTGCCCCTTATAGGATGTCCCCCTTAGAATTGAAGGAATTAAAGTCACAAATTGAAGAGCTACTAGGGAAGCACTTTATTAGACCTAGTGCCTCGGTGGGGAGCCCCTCTTTGGTAAAGAAAAAGGATGGGGGTATGAGGCTTTATGTGGATTAGGCAGTTGAACAAGGTAACGATCAAGAACAAGTACCTCTGCCAAGAATTGACGACCTGGATCAATTACGTGGGGCAACCGTTTCTCAAAGATTGACCTAAGGTCAGGTTACCATCAGATTCAGTTCGGGAAAGGACATCCCCAAGACTACCTTTAGAACTTGATACGGACATTATGAGTATAAGGTAATGTCTTTTGGACTGACCAATGCTCGGCATTCATGGATTATATGAACCGATTCCGCCCGTACTTGGATAAATTCGTAGTTGTCTTTATAGATGACATACTTATTTATTCAAGGACCAAAGAGGAACATGTAGAGCATCTTAGGTTTGTGTTACAGATTCTAAGGGAGAGGAAGTTGTATGCTAAACTGTCAAAGTGTGAATTCCTGATGGGAGAGGTTAAGTTCCTTGGTCATGTGGTGTCACGAGAGGAGTTTCCGTAGATCCCAAGTAGAGACCTACTTAATTGGGGACGGCCAACTACGGTAATGATTCAAGCTTTCTTGGATTAGCTGGATACTATAGGCGATTTATTATGGGTTTTTCCAACTAGCCTAACCTTTGACCAAGTTAACTCGAAAGAATGCTCAATTCAAATGGACGAATGTGAGAATAGTTTTCAGGAGTTAAAGCGAAGTTGACCAAGCTCCCTTGGTGCTACCCGACCTCAGGACCCTTCGAGGTTTATTGTGATGCTTCTAGCAAGGGCTTAGGGTGTGTGCTTATGAGCACAGAAATGTGGTTGCTTATGCCTCTCAACAATTGAGACCCACGAGGTGAACTATCCAACCCATGATCTTAGCTTGCGGCTTCAGTTTTGCTCTAAAGAGCTAACACCATCTTTATGGTGTCCAGTTATGTCTTCTCGGATCATAAGAGTTTAAAGTACCTCTTTGATTCAGAAAGAATTGATATGAGAGAGACGGTGGATGGAATTCCTTAAGGATTACGAGTTAACGAATTACCACCCAGGCAAGGCAAACGTTGTGGCTGATGCATTGAGCAGAAAGTCCCTGAGTGTAGCATGCATGATGATCAAGGGAACGGAACTAGTAGAAGACTTCAAGAAGCTTAGCTTGAGCACGTCGGTTAGCCGAAGGTGTGGTGTTAGGTCAAATTAGAATAACGAGCGAGTTCAGGAAATATTTTGGCTGCACATGAAGATCAAGAGCTTCAAGAGATTTTTAAATCGGCTCACACTAGAAATTGCCGAAGGTCAACCACAGACCAGCTCTAAGGTATATGGAGGTATAAGGATATGTTGGACCTGAGCTTGCTATCAGGATGATATTCTAAGTTAGGCACACAAAGGTGAATTCACCATACACCCTGGACTAGAAAGATGTATGCAGATCTCAAGAGAATATTTTGGTGGCCTGGGATGAAGAGGGATATAGCGGAGTTTGTCCAAAGTGTTTAACTCGTCAGAGTCAAATAGAACACCTAGGAGCCCCTGGAACCTTATATCCCAGAAATCCTAGAATGGAAGTGGGAAAGTATCTCCATGGATTTTGTAATGGGTTTACCAAGGACGTCTTCAGGCTATGCTGTTGCCATATGGGTCAACACATAGTGGCAATAGTACTGACCAAGTCGCCCACTCTTACCCATCAAAGCTAATCATCCTTCCTTGGATAGGTTAGCTTCCTTGTATATCCAAGAGATAAGGAGGCTACACGGCGTTCCTTTTCTTCAATAGTTTCCGAATAAAGGGACCTTCGTTTTACTTCAAGGTTCTGGGACTTTCCAACGGGCCTTTGGAATGCAAGCTTGTGTTTGAGTGTACGCCCCGATTTCCGCCCGTCTAGAGTACAAATGACCAAAATGCCCCTGAGGTCATTTCTACCCGAAAATTCGAGGCAGCTGCCCGGCAACCCTCGAATGGGTCAACTCGATGTTTGAAGGGGATTATGCTGTTATGAATGATATCCGAGGAGGAACCTCGTTCTCAAACTTCCGCTCAAAATGACCAAAATACCCCTGCCGTGCCACCTGAAAGATGCCGTTTGAGCCCGAACTTTTCCAGGAAGTTTAGAATGATGTTTATGAGCAAGGTTTGAAGTTTAGTCCTGCTCTAAAGGTCCCAGGTTTTAGTGTAAAATTACCATTTTGCCCCTAGAACAGTGTACAGTGCGCCTAATGAAGCAATCAGCCGAACCTAAGCGATATTAGGCTTAATCGAAGATTAATTTATTTCGATAATTAATCTAGAGTCAAAATGATTTATTAAGGTTAATTAGAACCTAAGATTGCTTAGATAAACTCTAACGGTATTCTTTAAATTCAAGATTTCTAGTCATGGAATCTTGAATAGTGTTTTCTCTCTCTTTCCTTAAATTAAGGAATTGAGCCATACCTCATTTGACCAAAAGAATTATTTTAAATTACTAATCTAATAAGATCACCCCCTAATCAAGTCTTAACCACCTCAATTAACCATTTTCTCACCTAAACGCTTGCTTACAAACTCCTAATCAAAAAGCCTAATCATAGAAACACTTAAACACATCCTTAAACCACAATTACATGAACAAAAATCCCTTCCCCTTGGCTCATGAGGAGGCCGAAAATCTGCCCAAAATGGTGCCACATGTTGAGTTGTGATGACTCCAAGCCCATGCTTTAGGCCATACCTTGCCCATGCTTCCAACCATGCTTGCCATGCCTAAGCCCATACCTTTGTAAGAGATATTTCCTCCCTCCTCCTCCTCCAAAAGGCCGCGGTTTCCCCCTCCCATTTCAGCCTCCATATTGCAAGTTTTCTATAAATACCAAGCCTTGGAGAACTTGGTTACACTTTGGATCATTTGCCAAGTTCAAGCTTTCTTGCAAATTCTCATTCCTCTCAAATTCCCTCAACTTGGCTGATTTCTTCCTCAAGACTCCAAAAGGATTTCCTTCTCCTTCCATCTAGAAAACAAAGCTTTCTTACATCTCTTCAAGACTCTTAGGTAAAGTTTTGATGATTTTTGTTTGTGTTCTTCAAGAAAGTTCTAGTTTTTCTCTTGGTTTTCAAACTCCTTTTCCTTCCTCTCTCTTTCTTCGGCCAAGAGGCCTTCTTACAAAAAGAATGTGAGCTTGATGATGAGGTTTCAAGATAATGATTTGTTGTTGTCATGTGAGAAACCTCTAAAGCTTGAAACAACTTGGTCTTGGACCATACATGCTTGGTTTCCTTCTTTCTTGGCTTAAGTTTTGGTTTTTTTTCCTCTTCCTCTTTCCTTTAAGGATTTTATTTTCTTCTATGGATTTGAACAAAGTTTGTAAAATATGTCTAGTAGATCACGAAAGTTTTGTTAAGAAAGTTAATCTCATGATTTCAAAGAGCTCTAGGCTTACCCTTGCCAACCTTAAAGTTGGTTGGCGTTTTAGAATCGCGTGAGATTGAAGCCTATGAGCAATAAAATAAAGAATATGACTTAGTTCTTGTAGTTTTGTTTAGACAAAGTGATGAACTTTGGGTCCATTTCCTTAAGCTTGATGGTGAGTTCAAACCTTAAGATTTCTCTTGAAGTCTAGGTGCTAAGAACTCTAAAGCTTGCCTTATGATGCATAATGGGTTGAGGTTTATGTTCCTCTAAAAGTCTTGCAAGAGCTCTAGCTAAGACAAAAACAAGATGCATTCATGTTTAAATTTATGTCTTGCATCTCATGTTTATTTTGATGTTATCACTAATTTCACAAGAGTAAATGAATGAACTTGCATTACCATATTTAAATTCCCAAGCTTGCATTTCATGTTTATATTTCAAGTCATCACTTAATCCTTAAAGATAATAATGAAGTTGCATCTCATATTTATTTTATGCTCTCACTTTACTTTCTAATGAAGAGTAAAATAAAGTGCATGGCATGTTTAAGATTTTGTCATCACCTAAACACTCTAGAGCTCAAAGACTTGCCCTAAGTATCCTAAAAAGGAACTCCATTCAAAAAGAAATGGATGAGTTTTGGTATGAACCAACAATGGTTTGATTTTGTAAAATACATGAATGATTTTCAAGGAAATGTTGGAAAACCGTTTTATGAGGTCTCAAGAGGTTTAAAATAGTTTGGAATGTGTCAAAATCATGTTTTCTCAATTTCCAAGGTTCTGGAATCGATTACCACCCAATGTAATCGATTACCAGAAGGTTTTTGAAGGACCTTTGGTTCTGGTATCGATTACCAGAGTAGTGTAATCGATTACTACGGTTTTCATGCCCAGACCTTCTCTTTGCAAATGGAATCGATTACCTCATAATGTAATCGATTACCAAATGTTCTTTATTTTCCAAGAAATACAATTAACCTATGAACGATTACCATTATGTGTAATCGATTACCCTTGTTTTTGAAAACCCAGAATGAATTGAGCTCTGGTAATCGATTACTAGGAACATGTAATCGATTACCAGAACACCTTTTGTTTCTAACATTCAAGAGAAAACTAGCAACTTATATGCATTTCAACCCAAGAGATTATGTGATCTTATGGGTTCATGATTTCGGTTCTATGTTTGGCTACTGGACAAATGCCGTTTCTAAGGTGTTAAATGTGTAAAATTATGTTGAGTGAAGCAAGGATCGATTTAGAGAAGCTAGTAAAGAATAAGTAACTAAAAAGGGACTTGAGATGAGAATTCTAGAACACCTTAATACAAAGAAGTGCAAATCTGTTTTAGAATGGTTAATTCAGGGATAAATGATTCATAATTTAAGACATGTACAAGATCCCTTCATAAATGATTAGGTGCTAATTTCTAAGTATAAGATGATGATAAGAGATCTAAGTGGTTTATAACTTAGAGAACATGCCTAGGAATCCCATAATTGATCTAAGAATTAATTATGGAGTCTTAGGCGAAGATGGATCTTAAAAGGGTCGCGAATGGAGATTTAGAGCCCCTTAAGCAAACGATATATATCTTTCTCCTTTTATGTTGAGTGCTGAGTGGAATCTTGGTGAGTTCAAACTTTAGAGGAAAAGTTAAGTGCCAACCCCTTGAGGGTAATAATAATGCAAATACAAGTTTAAAGCCCGAAGGGCAAAGCATAAGATACTGATAGGTGGACGAGAGAGTATGATTATGATGATGAACCTCGTGCACACGTATGATGATGTGATTATGTTAGTTCCTTGAGCATGAAACTTTATATGCATAATTGATGAATTGTTGTGTTTGAAATGCATAATGTTTCAAAGATATGAATGAAATTGAGAAATATGCTCATGTGAACTAGAAAGTTGTGGCAATGAGAAAGTTCCATGAAAATGATGCATGTGACTGAAATTATGTGGCATGACTCAAATTTGAGGAAATTCGGAGAGAGCGTCATGCCGCGAATTTCCGTCAAATTTGAGGGACAAAAAGAAAGTTTTTGAGAAATATGAAGTTTAAAAGTTATATGCCGAGACGCATTTCTCCTGCTCCTTGAGGAGAAAGTAAACCGTGGGGTATGGACGCGAGCCATACCGAGCGGACAAAGTCGTTGGTCTTAACCAGTCGATGCGTTTCGAAGAAGGAGAAAGTCCCATGATGGGTGATCCTCAGGCCCCCTACCCGTACTCCTGAGTTCGGGATTATGATATTTATGATCGCTTATCAAGAGGATAAGTAAGAAACTAGTGACGACTAGTTAAGGTATGAGCTCATAGCCTAGCTTAAGGGGTGCGGTTACTATATTATTGGTGACACAAGTATGAGAAAAGGAAAGATGATCAAAGAAAAGTTTCATGCCACACAATGTTGTTTGAATTATTGTTTGATTTACCTAAAGTGCTACCATGCATCCATGAAACATTATGTTGCATACATGCATTAAGAATCATTATAAAAGACATGGACCTTGGACAACGACCTTTGTGAAAACCTCATAATGAACCTATGCATGCTCAACATTTTCATAATAAACCCAAGGTTCCTGGGACGTAAACGATGGCACTAGGATAGAGGACTTCCCTATGAGATTCTTTAGAAGAATTCTCACCCCTCTCTCCGCTCTTTCCGTTACGTCTTCAGTATTCGATGGCGTCGTTCGTGATTTTCATTGACCCGCCTACATGGAGGTGCACTATGACCCCGAGCATCAGCCCTACCACTTCAAGGGTCATTGCGAGGTGCGCGTTTTGCATATGTGGGACGCCCTTTGCTTCCCCGTCTCCAGCTATCACTTCGATCCGACTTCACCCTTTGGCGACGACCTGACTCTTTGAGAGGACACGACCCCGAGATGAGTAGACCTGCCTGCCCACCTTCTCGTGGAGGTACGCGATATCTCAGTATGTTCCCCGTTCTCGATTAGAGGCTGATCCTTCTGAGGGATCTTCCCTTCGTTCCCTATGGGTCACCGAGGAGGTAGTGAGGACACGTGCACCCAGCCGAGGCATGCGAGGCGCGTCGACAGCCGCGAGAGGCGACCACGACGCGGAGGCCACGCTGCCCCCTCGATTCCCATGCCTAGATCTCCGCTTCGTTGGGCTACATCCGAGGAGCTTCGTTTCCCGGGGGCACATCTCCCCAACGAGGACCGGCGTCACCAGGAGGCTTGGAGTGGGAGGGAGTGATAGTTGGGTGTTTATCTTTTGGGATTATTACCATGTATTTGTCTTTATGTTTCCCATTGTACTTGCAAGCTCTGCCCACTAGTGCGGGTAAGACTTTATGTTTCTGTTATATCTCTTGTGATGTACTAAACTATATTATCTAAAGTAATGAGGAATGATGTTTATGATGGATGTGTTCTTTAATGTGTATATTCTGTATGTTTTATTTATTCTTCCGCTTCACGTTGTTTATGTTAACGCAAAGGCTCGCACTTTGGTTTATATAAATCATTTCAAAAAAAATTTACCCGTATTTTCCGCTAAGTATTTTATAAATGAATTTAAAGAAAAGTAATAACTAATAATTAGTCTTGATACGTCCTAGGCGTATTGAGGTTAAATATTAGGGTGTTACATTATGGTATCAGTAGTTTCAATTCTTATCTAGCCTGTAGGATTTGGACTAACCATGCTTTAGAAGCATGTTACGTTAGTATGTCATGTGTAGTGCTTAGCTATTAGAGATAAGCTATAGGGTAGGCATTCATGACCTTGTCTGCGTCTATGCCATGGTAACTAGCTCATTCAGCTGAATGTTGAGCTGATCACCTCTGGTATTTGTTGACTTGTGTGCTTAGGGACCAATGGCACCCGACAGAAGAGGAACGCAAACCCGCCGTGAACGAGGGATGAGATGGACGCGCACGCGAAATGGCTAGGGCGATGGAACGCATGTTCGACCGCATGAATCAACCAAGGGACGCGCTAAGGTCCCCCGCGCGAAGCGTGGAACAAGCCCGTTTTGGGGAGTTCCGCAAGGCTATCCCCCAACCTTTCGTGGAGCTCTCGAACCCCGACAAGGCTGATGAGTGGATCAAGAACATGGAAAAGATCTACTCTGCGGTTACCTGCCCGGAAGGAGAAAGTCACCTTTGCTGCCTACATGATGGGAGCCGAACGAGTTTTGGTGGACCTGGCACCCGAAGGCTGCTGAGAAGCTACGGGCGCAGCCATCAATTGGGAGCTGTTTAAGACGTACTTCTATGAGAAGATTTCCCGAAATCCGTGAAGAACGCCAAGGACATTGAGTTCATGCAGTTGGTCCAAGGTGGAATGTCGTCGCCCAGGACACGGCGAAATTTGAAGAGTTGATCAAGTTCTCACGAGTTTTCCAAGGGAACCCCGATGAGGTATGGAAGTGTGTTAAGTTCGAGGCCGTCTAAGGGCCGAACTTAACTTTGTTGTGGCACACATGGAGATTAGGGACTTCCCGACCCTAGTCAACAAGTGCCGAATCATCGAAGAAGGGCACAAGAAGATGAGTGCCGCAAGGGTGGATCGTCCCGTGGGTTGGGACCTCAAGCCCCGAAGTTCAAGCCATCAAATCAGACTCAAATGAGGAACCACTACCATCCCTACCAATCCAATCAGCTCAAGCAACAACAACAACATCATCAACCACAACAACAAAGAGGACCCAACAATCAACCATCCTGACACCCAAGGCCGCCGTTCAACCCCAACGGCCGCGGAAACCGCAACCATCAACAAGGCGGAATGGGCGGTCCTCGCAATAACAACAACAACAATCAACAAGGAGGGCCCAATGGGAACAAGAACAAGGCACCCCAAGGAGCCCTGCCTTCCCCCCCCCGCACAAGCCTGGAGTGCCCCCGCTGGAAAGAATCATGGCAACCGTCCCCGCGGAGCCGGGCAAGGAGTGTGTTTCAGATGTGCAAGCTCGGCCACTATGCGAGGACCAAAAGTAATGGAGGGTCGTCAAGTCAGGATCCCGACCGCAACACCAAGGACGAGTCTTTACCCTCAACGCGGAGGACGCACATGGATCCAACGACCTCATCGAAGGTAAGTGCGAACTAAATGGTAGGACCTTAACCGTGCTATATGACTCTGTGCTACTCATTCTTTTATCTCACATGCTAGTGTCGAGTCTCTAAATTTGCAAGTTTCTAAGCTTCCTTTTGATCTCGTTGTTCTACTCCTACCAACCGTCCTGTACATACATGTAACTGTTGTCTATTGCCATCTTACCGTTGAAAATAGATCTTTTGTCATAGATTTAATTTGTTTACCCTTGAAAGACATAGGCGTAATCCTTGGCATGGATTGGCTTCACGCTAACCATGTGTTGTTAGACGTCATACCAAATCTGTTATTTTTCGTCATCCCCCAGCAAGACTAGTCAAACCTTTTTATGTGAATGTGTAGATGTCTTCTGGAGTGGAGAAAACTAAGGGATATGTCCTTCTAGCCGCTAGCGAGGTAGACTTTGAGCAGAACATAGATGACATTCCTGGTAAGAAGTACCCCGAGGTATTTCCGATGAGATACCCAGTTTCTCCCGAGAGAGAGGTGGAGTTCTCCATCGAGTTGGTACGGAAATTGGACCTATCTCATAGCCCCGTATAGGATGTCACCCTTGGAGTTGAAGGAATTGAAAACCCAGTTGGAAGAGAGTTAGAAAAGAGTTTTATCAGACCTAGTGCCTCACCGGGGAACCGCTTTGTTTGTTAAGAAAAAGGATGGGAGCATGAGATTATGTATAGATTATAGGCAATTGAATCGTGTGACGGTGAAGAATAAATACCCTTTGCCTAGGATTGATGATCTTATGGACCAGTTGAAAGGAGCGGTGGTATTCTCCAAGATTGATTTGAGGTCGGATACCACCAAATTCGAGTAAGAGATGAGGATATACCTAAAACCGCTTTTAGGACACGGAACGAACATTTTGAGTTCGCCGTGATGTCCTTTGGACTCAAATGCACCCGCCGTGTTTATGGACTATATGAATAGGATCTTTAGACCCTATTTAGATAAGTTCGTGGTTGTTTTCATAGATGACATACTCATCTATTCAAAGACTCACGAGGAGCATGAAGGTCACCTGAAGTTGGTTTTAGAGGTGTTGAAAGAGAAGAAGTTGTATGCTAAGCTCTCTAAGTGTGAATTCTGTTGGAGGAAGTGAAGTTTTTGGACATGTAGTATCAAAGGGGGTATAGCTGTTACCCTAGTAAGATAGAAGCTGGATGAATTGGGATAGACCGACCATTCGTATCGGAAATACTGAGCTTTTTGGGTTTAGCAGGCTATTACCGTAGGTTTATCAAAGGTTTTTCCCAGATTGCTCTTCCCTAACCAAGCTAACTAGGAAGAACACCCCGTTTTCATGGAATCCCGATTGTGAAAAGAGCTTCCTAGAGTTGAAGGAAAGGTTGACCTTTACCCCAAGTTTGGTTTTGCCCGCCCAATGTACCCTTCGAGGTATATTGTGATGCTTCGGGAAAGGTTTAGGATGTGTGTTGATGCAAAATAGGCAAGTGGTAGCCTATGCGTCTAGACAACTCAAGCCTCATGAGGTTAATTACCCTACCCATGACCTAGAGTTAGCCGCCATAGTGTTTGCCTTGAAAATATGGAGGCATCACTTGTACGGAGTGAGGTTTGAAGTTTTCTCCGATCATAAGAGTCTTAAGCATCTCTTTGATTAAAAGAGCTAAACATGAGGCAAAGAAGGTGGATGGAGTTTCTAAAGGACTATGATTTCGGCTAAGTTACCACCCCGGCAAAGCCAATGTGGTTGCCGATGCCTTGAGTCGAAAATCATTACGCTTATCCCACATGATGGTCAAGGAAGTTGAGCTCATAGAGAAGTTTAGGGACATGAATTTGGGGATGTCAATAACAGAAAAGAGTGTAAAGATGTGTCATCTTACAGGAACAAGTGGGTTTAAACAAAGGGTGATGATGGCACAAGTAGAAAATAAGGAGTTTAGGGAGACTCTAGAGGCGGTTAAGGTTGGAAAGCTTAAGGGTTTTGAGCAAGGGGCAGATGGATTGTGGAGGTTTGAAGGGCGGATGTGTGTACCGCAAGATGGTGACCTCCGAGAGAGTATCTTGGAGGAGGCCCATAAAAGCCACTTCACCATCCATCCTGTGCCACCAAGATGTATCAGGATTTAAAGAAGATGTTTTGGTGGCCTTGAAAAGGGACGTAGTAGCCTGGGTTAGAAGTGCTTGGTCTGTCAAAAGGTGAAGATTGAGCACCAGAAGCCTTCAGGAATGTTGCAACCTTTGCCTATCCCCGAATGGAAGTGGGATAGTATATCTATGGATTTTGTGACCAGCCTACCCCGAACCCAGCCCGCCATGACGCTATATGGGTAATAGTGGAAGGTTACCAAGTCGGCCCATTTCCTACCCATCAAGTTAACCTTTTCCCTAGATAAGTTGGCCCAGTTGTACATCCAAGAGATAGTAAGGTTACACCGGAGTCCATCGATCATAATTTCTAACAGAGATCCGCTTACGTCGCGTTTTTGGGAAGCCTTTCAAAAGGCGTTTGGTTTAAGTTGTGCTTAAGCACGGCTTACCACCCCCAAAAGATAATGGACAATCGAAAGAACTATCCAAACATTGGAGGATATGCTAAGGGCATGTGTTTTGGATAAAAAAGGGAGTTGGGAAGTACCTGCGTTATCGAGTTCGCGTATAACAACAGTTATCATGCGAGTATCAATATGGCAATTTACGAGGCCTTGTATGGAAGGAAGTGTCAGCGCCTTTGTGCTGCATGATCTCTGAGAACAAAGCATTTGGGACCCATGTAGGAGGGAAACCATAGAACAAATAAAAATGATCAAGGATAGAATCTTACCTCTTAAAGCCGACAAAAGAGCTATGCACAAGCGGCGAAAGCCGCCAGAATTCCAAGAAGGTGAGCATGTTTCTTGAGAATAACTCCCACTATAAGGAATAGGTAGAGCCATGAAAATCAAGAAATTGAGTCTCATTTCTTTGAACCTTTTGAAATCCTTCAGAAAGTTCGGGACAGTTCTAGAAAAGCCCTACCTCCAAATCTGCAATCTTCATGACGTCTTTCACGTCTCCCAGGAAATATCAATTGAGCCATGTGTTAGAGCCAGCATGTACAGTTGAGGGAGGACCTAACTTTCAACCCCCACCAACGAGGATCGTGGACCGTGGTGTAAGCAGTTGAGGAGTAAGTCTCGTCCTTTGGTGAAGTCGCGTGGGACGACAAGACTGAGGAGTACACATGGGAGTTGGACGAGACGCGGATGAAGTATCCCGAGCTTTTTATAACGAATTTCGAGGACGAAATCTTTTAAGGAGGGGAGTAATGTACGCCTCGATTTCCGCCGTTAGAGTACAAATGACCAAAATGCCCCTGAGGTCATTCTCACCGAAAATTCGAGGACAGCGCCCGCAACCCTCCAACGGGTCAACTCGATGTTTGAAGGGATTATGCGTTATGAATGATATCCGAGGAGGAAACCTCGTTCTCAACTTCCGTCAAAATGACCAAAATACCCCGCCTGTCCACCTGAAAAGATGCCGTTTGAGCCCTTGAACTTTTCCAGGAAGTTTAGAATGATGTTTATGAGCAAGGTTTGATGTTTAGTCCTGCCCGAAGGTCCCAGGGTTTAGTGTAAAATTACCATTTTGCCCCTAGAACAGTGTACAGTGCGCCTAATGAGCAATCAGCAAACCTAAGCGATATTAGGCTTAATCGAAGATTAATTTATTTCGATAATTAATCTAGAGTCAAAATGATTTATTAAGGTTAATTAGAACCTAAGATTGCTTAGATAAACTCTAACGGTATTTTAAATTCAAGATTTCTAGTCATGGAATCTTGAATAGTGTTTTCTCTCTCTTTCCTTAAATTAAGGAATTGAGCCATACCTCATTTGACCAAAAGAATTATTTTAAATTACTAATCTAATAAGATCACCCTCCTAATCAAGTCTTGAACCACCTCAATTAACCATTTTCTCACCTAAACGCTTGCTTACAAACTCCTAATCAAAAAGCCTAATCATAGAAACACTTAAACACATCCTTAAACCACAATTACATGAACAAAAATCCCTTCCCCTTGGCTGATGAATAGCCGAAAACTGTCCCCAAAATGGTGCCACATGTTGAGTTGTGATGCACTCCAAGCCCATGCTTTAGGCCATACCTTGCCCATGCTTCCAACCATGCTTGCCATGCCTAAGCCCATACCTTTGTAAAGATATTCCTTCCTCCTCCTCCTCCAAAAGGCCGCCGGTTCCCCCTCCCATTTCAGCCTCCATATTGCAAGTTTTCTATAAATACCAAGCCTTGGAGAACTTGGTTACATTTTGGATCATTTGCCAAGTTCAAGCTTTCTTGCAAATTCTCTCATTCCTCTCAAATTCCCTCAACTTGGCTGATTTCTTCCTCAAGACTCCAAAAGGATTTCCTTCTCCTTCCATCTAGAAAACAAAGCTTTCTTACATCTCTTCAAGACTTCTTAAGGTAGGGGTTAAGTTTTGATGATTTTTGTTTGTGTTCTTCAAGAAAGTTCTAGTTTTCTCTTGGTTTTCAAACTCCTTTTCCTTCCTCTTCTTTTTTCGGCCAAGAGGCCTTCTTACAAAAAGAATGTGAGCTTGATGATGAGGTTTCAAGATAATGATTTGTTGTTGTCATGTGAGAAACCTCTAAAGCTTGAAACAACTTGGTCTTGGACCATACATGCTTGGATTTCTTTTTTTCTTGGCTTAAGTTTTGGTTTTTCCTCTTCCTCTTTCCTTTAAGGATTTTCAGTTTTCTTCTATGGATTTGAACAAAGTTTGTAAAATATGTCTAGTAGATCACGAAAGTTTTGTTAAGAAAGTTAATCTCATGATTTCAAAGAGCTCTAGGCTTACCCTTGCCAACCTTAAAGTTGGTCGGCCGTTTAGAATCCGCTTAGATTGAAGCCTATGAGCAATAAAATAAAGAATATGACTTAGTTCTTGTAGTTTTGTTTAGACAAAGTGATGAACTTTGGGTCCATTTCCTTAAGCTTGATGGTGAGTTCAAACCTTAAGATTTCTCTTGAAGTCTAGGTGCTAAGAACTCTAAAGCTTGCCTTATGATGCATAATGGGTTGAGGTTTATGTTCCTCTAAAAGTCTTGCAAGAGCTCTAGCTAAGACAAAAACAAGATGCATTCATGTTTAAATTTATGTCTTGCATCTCATGTTTATTTTGATGTTATCACTAATTTCACAAAGAGTAAATGAATGAACTTGCATTACCATATTTAAATTCCCAAGCTTGCATTTCATGTTTATATTTCAAGTCATCACTTAATCCTTAAAGATAATAATGAAGTTGCATCTCATATTTATTTTATGCTCTCACTTTACTTTCTAATGAAGAGTAAAATAAAGTGCATGGCATGTTTAAGATTTTGTCATCACCTAAACACTCTAGAGCTCAAAGACTTGCCCTAAGTATCCTAAAGGAAACTCCATTCAAAAAGAAATGGATGAGTTTTGGTATGAACCAACAATGGTTTGATCTTGTAAAATACATGAATAATTTTCAAGGAAATGTTGGAAAACTCGTTTTATGAGGTCTCAAGAGGTTTAAAATAGTTTGGAATGTGTCAAAATCATGTTTTCTCAATTTTCGAAGGTTCTGGAAATCGATTACCACCAATGTAATCGATTA
>JAMLFY010001027.1:0-18490 GCA_030441495.1 Dalbergia oliveri
AATTTTTGTTAATTTTACTGTCATTAGAATTACCGAATTACCGTAGGTAAATATTATATAAAATTTGAGACCAAACAATCCTTAATAAAGGAATATAACGTTAGAAGAGAAGTTAGGAGCAATTCGTGCAAGTATTGCAAACCCCAATTTCTGTACGTGTAAAATGACCAAAATGCCCCTGAGGTTATTCTAGAAAATGAGGATTGGGCCCCACCCATCCTCAAGGGGATGTTTTGATGTTAATAAGGGATTGTTTGTGTTATGTGTGTTAATAGAGGAGAAGAATCCTAATTTTGAGCTCAGACGCGAAATGACCAAAACGCCTTCCCTTTAATTCAAATGTGCCGGACAACCCGAACCTCACTAAAATGTGTTAAAAGGTGTTTTTAAGCCATGATTAACCATTGGTTAAGCTTGAGTGGTCTCGGGCAATTTTTAAGTAAAATGACCGTTTTGCCCCTCTCTTTGTGCAGTTTTACAAATTTTGAGATTTTTGATTCGTCTAACGAAACCTAAGCAATATTAGGCTCAAATTAAAGCTTATTAAATTCTAATTACTAATCTAGAGTCAAAATTATTTATTTAGATTGATTAGAACCTAAAATTGCTTAAAACACCCAAATTGCTTAGTAATTCACTTAAACCCTTAAGGTAAATTCTCTAAATTGCATGAATACCTTGCCTACACCTAAAAAATACATGGAACACACAAAATCCTCTTCCACAAGGCTGTAATGCATGAAATTATTGAGTAATAGTCAGAAAATTATTACACAAAAATCCAAAGAATGAAAACAAAGAATCATGAAAACATGGAAACATGATTCCATGTTTTAAGCCACCAAACAAAATGATTTTTCTTCCTTATTTTTTCTCTAATTTTTGGTCAGATTTCTTTCCTTCCTTTGTCCATTTATGAGCTGCAAAATCTCTATAAATAGGCATGCTTGAAGATAGTTTAGATGCTTAGTTCATAACTTACACAAATTCTAGTTTTAGGAGCACCAAAAGCTCTCATTTCCTCCTCCTCTTGGCTGAATTCTTTCTTCAAGTTTTCAAGAATATTTTCTTTCATTTCACTCAAGGAAACCAAGTTCTCTTCCTTTCCTTCAAATCAGATTAGGTAGGGAGTTGTTTTTAAGTTTATTTCTATGCTTTGCTAAGTGTTGTTCTTGGTTCAAAATGATGATTTCATGGATTTTCTCTAGTTTTTCCATTTGGTTTTCTTCTTCCTTTTTCTTTGAACAATTCAGCCATATGGCCTAGGTGGGACTAAGATGATGGCTTGATGATGAGGACCTTGAGGGTGGGTTGTGAATCCATCACAAGTTAGGCCTCTAAAGCTTGAAAGTTCCACTTGATGCAAAACTTTAAAGAATAATATTTTTATGATGTTTTTATGATCTTGAGTTTAGAACTTGAAAGATGTATTTTTCACTTTGTCTTGCTAAGATATATTGGGTTGAATTTATATTTCTCTAAAGTCTTGGAGGAGCTCTAGTAAAGAAATAAAATGAACTTGCATCCATGTTTAAGTTTATGCCTTGCATAACCATGTTTACTTTCTATGTCATCACTAAATTCTCAAGAATGAATAAATGAACTTGCATATTCATGTTTAAATTTCCAAGCTTGCATTTCATGTTTAAATTTCAAGTTGTCACTTAATCTCTAAAGATAATAAAGAAGTTGCATCTCATGTTTATTTTATGCTCTCACTTTATTTTATAATGGCTAAAGAGTCAATGCATGGCATGTTTATTTTATGTCATCACCTAAAAATCCTAGAGCTCAAAGACTTGCTTATGAATCATAAGCAAAGAAATGAGATAATTGGAGTTAAAGAATTTATTCTTTAAGAAGTCTTGAGAATTGGAGCTTAAAAAAAAAAAATGTAATTCTCATCTCCCTCAAATTCCTATGCGGACTCCGCGCTCCAATTGCTTAAGATTCTCTTCTCCCTCTCCTTGTTCTATGCGGATTCCGACTCCGTTTCTTGCATCATGTTTATATTACAAGTTCTTGCATCATGTTTAATTTTCAAGTTATCACCTTAAATCTTAAAGATAAAGAAATGGAATTGCATATCATGTTTATAATTCCAAGCTATCACCTTATAAAGATAAGATTAAAATAAGGTTGCATAGCATGGTAATAATTCAAAGATGTCACCTAAATCTCTAAAGCTCAAGACTTGCTCCTTTTATCTTAAGTGAAAGATTTAATTATGAACATTCTTTCAAGTTATAAATCGGTCCCATGGTTAATTTAGGCCTAAAGTCCTATGACTTCTTTCAAGTTTAACAAAAGGAATTAGTTCTAAAAGAGTTTTAAAACTTTGTAAGAATTTTATGGGAAGCTAGTAATTTATGTGTACTTAAAATGTGATTTGATGCTTATTAAGAATTTGGTGTCATTGATTGATTCCCTGGTTTGTATGTTATAGTTGTTGTTGCAAACAATGAAAACTTATGCATGAAATAAAGACATATTTATTTCCTGGAAGAAAGTGTATTCCTTGTAAGAGTGCAATTTGAAAGATTCTGGCTAAGGAAAGATTTGGTATTTAAGCGTGTCCATTGTGACCCACCTCTCTTTCCTGGGAATCTCCAGATGCATGATTCCAGTTGGTATATATTATTCGGCATAAGACTATAAATGAGAAAATGTTATGATGATTATGAATGAAGAATTGTATTATGATATAACATGCAAAGACTTAAAGGTGACTCAAAATATATGAGAAAATGATCCTTTGAACCAATCAAACTATAGGCGGTGAAAAGGTGATTCTTGCCCCCTAGTTCTGTTCTCTCAAAAGGGTAAGATGGAATTTTTACTTATCAAAAGGGATAAGTATGTGTGGTGACGACTAGCAAGGTATGAGCTCATAACCTAGATTACTCCCAAAAGGGTGGAGTATAGGGTGGCCCAGGAAAATGATGATGAAAGTAACTTTAAGTCACCTAAGAAACTAAGTAAATGCATTATGTGAATATGATGTTCTGCTATGCATAGTATTTATGAGATGATGATGAGAAATATGATATTCTGCTATGCATAGTATTATGAAATGATGATGAGGAATATGATGTGATTTTATGCATAACTATGTTATTATATATGAAAGGAAAAGTTCATTATAAACATGACATGCTAAGTTTATGATGCATTATAAGACGCATGATTAAAACGGACGAACCTCGGTAAAGTATATTTTCGAACTTAATAAATCAATCTTAGCATGCTCACTATTTCATAATAACCCAAAGTTCCTGGGGACGATGATGATGACACAATGCATCATGAGGTGAGTACCCTACTGAGATTCTTTATAAGTTTCTCACTCCCTCTATTTCTTTCCATCTCGTCTTCAGAAATAGGAGGAAGCGTTCGTGAATCACATTGAGGTCTATCAGGGTACTGAACTTGAATCCTGCTAGTTTCACTCGTATATTTCAATATCTATCCCTATCCCTGGAGTGTTATTACTAGGTGCCATTAATGGATGTCCTTCCATCCATATATTATTTATGTTTTATTAGATTGCCTACACTTAGTCTTATTCTGTTGGTAGGCAAAATATCTATATGATATGTAATTATGGATGCTATATGATGGAGCCAATATATTATGATGTGATGTTTGTAAATTCCTATGTGTCTTTTAAATTTTGCTAAATCATTCACGTTAAGCGGGCTCACGTTTTCAATTATGTTTAAAAAAAAAATGGCTCGTAATTTCACTAAGTATTTTCAAAGCATGATTAAGGAACTGAAGCAAAGAGTAAAGTCTAGTAATTAATCGATCCTGCCTAGGTGTATTGGGTTAATTATTAGGGTGTTACATTTTGGTATCGAGTTCGTTCTAGCGACCTTGAGGATTGGGACTGACTATGCTTCTAAAGCATAATACGTTAGTAATGTCATGTGTAGATGTTTATCATTAGGATGAGCTTGAGGATTAGAAATACATGACTCCTGTATGTTGAAAGTGCCATGGTAACTTGCTCACTTTGCATGGAATATTGGGCTTGATCACCTAGTGTTCCTGTTTTGTGTGTATAGGGACCAATGGCACGACGACAACAGACTAGGAGCGCGAACAGAATAACCAAGATAATGAGACCGCTGAAGCACTTCGCGACGTAGCAAGGACCATGAGAATGATGATGGAACGGATGGGTCAGAATCGTCAAGCTAATATAAATCAAGGACATGAAATTCCCAGAACATGCTCGTTCGGGGAATTTCGTAAGGCGAATCCACCTGTTTTCAAGGGACCCTGAATCCTAATGTAGCAGATGAATGGATTCGGAATATGAGAAGGTCTTTGCTGTAGTTCCATGTTCAGAGGAGCGAAGGTCACTTTTGCCACCCACATGCTTGAGGGTGATGCCGGCTCTGGTGGACTGGTGTTCGAAGACTCCTGGAGGCAAGAAGTGGACATTGATTGGGAATTATTCAAGGTCCATTTTTACGAGAAGTACTTGGAGTCGGTTAGAAATGCTAAGGACATTGAATTCATGCAACTTGTCCAGGGGAATATGAATGTGGCTGAGTATCCTGCAGATTTGAGGAACTCATTAAGTTCTCAAGGATGTACCAAGGTAACCCTGATGAGTATTGGAAATGCATTAAATACGAGTCAGGGTTAAAGGCAGAACTTAATGTGGAGGTTGCGCACTTGGAAATTAGGGATTTCTCTACCTTAGTCAACAAATGCCGCATCATTGAAGAAGGGCGGAGAAGCTGGGTACTTCAAAGTCTGAGAATATCATCAAAAAGCTGACACCTCAAGGTCAACAGTTCAAGAGGCAAAATCGACCTCCATTTCCACATCAATCAAGATCACAAGTGCCACAAAGGAACTTTCATCAAGGAAGACCGAACAACAACAACAACCGCTATAATAATCCAGCAACAATCGCAACAACAACAATAATAACAATAAAGGGAAAGCACCACAAAGAGGTCCAGCAGCACCTCCACGACCCATGCCATCCATGGAATGTCCAAGTGCGGCAAGAATCATGGGAGCATGCCATGTCGAGCCGGAACAAACGTGTGCTACCGGTGTGAAAACAGGTCATTACTCCAAGAATGCAGAAAGGAACCCGCCAACCCCCAATCCCAAGCCAAAATACCAAGGAAGGGTATTCAGGTTAATCCTGAAGAAACGACAAAGTCACGAAATCTCGTGGAAGGTAAGTGTAATATGTATGGTAGAAACTTAATTGTACTGTATGATTCTGGCGCTTCCCATTCTTTTATCTCCCACTCGTGTGTTAAAACCCTTAACTTGCATATAATGAGCTTCCTTTTGACCTTATTGTTTCTACCCTCCTGGAAAACCCGTTAGGACTTGTAAATGTTGTTTAGATTGCCATTTTGTTATTGAGAATAGATCATTTGTTTTAGATCTCATTTGCTTACCCATGCAAGGTTTAGATGTGATTCTTGGCATGGATTGGCTTGAAGCCAACCGTGTCCTGTTAAGCTATGAGAAAACCATTACTTTTCTTCCTGTTCCCATTAGACCTAAGAAACCCATAAGTCTTTACATAACATTGAAATGGACTGTGGTAAGGGTGAGAGTAAAGGTTATATTTTCTTAGTGCTAGTGATGCAGACTTTGAGCAAAGTATCGAATGATACCGATAGTAAGAATTATCCGAAGTATTTCCAGATGAGATACAGAGTTTCCCCCAAGAGAGATAGAGTTTTCCATAGAATTGCTTCCGGTAGGTCCCATATCCATAGCCCCATAGGATGTCCCATTAGAGTTGACCGAGTTGAAAGCTCAATTGGAGGATTTATTGGAGAAAAAGTTTGTTAGACCTAGTGCGTCACCTTGGGGAGCCCCTGTGTTGTTTGTGAAGAAAAAGGATGGGAGTATGAGGATGTGTGTTGACTATAGGCAATTGAATAAAGTGACAGTGAAGAACAAATACCCTTTGCCTAGGATAGATGACTTGATGGACCAGCTTAAAGGGGCAACGTGTTTTCTAAGATTGATTTGAGGTTAGGTTACCACCAGATTAGGGTGAGAGATGAAGATATACCAAAAACGGCCTTTCGTCCCGATACGGCCATTTTGAGTTTAGTAATGTCCTTTGGATTAACCAATGCTCCGGCAATTTTTATGGATTACATGAATAGGATCTTTAGACCCTATTTAGATCAGTTTGTGGTTGTCTTTATAGATGACATTCTCATCTACTCTAAGACCCACGAGGAGCATGAACGCCACCTAACTATAGTCCTGGAAATCCTGAAGGAAAAGAAACTATATGCCAAGCTTTCTAAGTGTGAATTCTGGTTGGATGAGGTGAAATTTTTAGGGCATGTAGTATCTAAGAAAGGAATTGCTGTAGATCCTAGTAAGGTGGAAACGGTTGTAACTGGAAAGACCAACCACGGTAATGAAGTAAGGAGCTTCTTAGGTTTAGCTGGTTATTACCGTCGGTTTATCAAGGGATTTTCCAGATTTCCCTTCCTGACTAAGCTAACTAGGAAAAACACCTCTTTTTCATGGACCAGGAGTGTGAAAAGAGCTTTCAAGCTGAAACACAAGCTAACCTCAACCCCTGTTTTAGTGTTACCCGACCCAATGTGCCTTTCGAAGTGTCCTGTGATGCTTCAAGGAAGGGTTTGGGTTGTGTCCTGATAGGATAGGCAAGTGGTGGCCTATGCATCGAGGCAACTCAAGCCACATGAGGCAAATTACCCCACCCATGACCTTGAGTTAGCCGCTCGTGTTTGCTCTAAAGATTTGGAGACACCATTTATACGGAGTGAGGTTTGAGGTGTTTTCTGATCACAAGAGTTTGAAATATCTCTTTGATCAAAAAGAGCTAAACATGAGGCAAAGAAGGTGGATGGAGTTTTTAAAAGATTATGATTTCGGGTTAAACTATCATCAGGTAAAGCTAATGTTGTAGCTGATGCCCTAAGTAGGAAATCCTTACAAGTGTCCCGTTTGATGGTGAAAGAGATTGAGTTAATTGAGCAATTTAGAGACCTCAACCTAGGAATGACCTTGACCACTAAGGGCATAAGAGCTTGTCACCTTAGTGTGACAAGTGAATTCAAGGAAAGAATTGCTCAAGCCCAAAGGAAAGATACAGAATTTCAAGAGACCTTAGAGGCGGTAAGAGCTGATAAGTTGAAAGGTTTTACCCAAGGGAATGATAGTTTATGGAGGTTTGAAGGTCGTATATGTGTACCTGCTAGTGGTGACCTCCGAAAGGATATTTTGGAGGAAGCCCATAAGAGTCATTTCACCCTTCCTGGTGCCACCAAGATGTATCAAGATTTGAGGAAGATGTTCTGGTGGCCTGGATTGAAAAAGGATGTGTGCACATGGGTGAATAAATGCTTGGTATGTCAAAAGGTGAAGATTGAGCACCAAAGACCCTCTGGAATGTTGCAACCCCTATCAATCCCCGAGTGGAAGTGGGATAGTATCTCCATGGATTTTGTAACTGGACTCAGGAGGACCCAAGCGAATCATGACGCCATTTGGGTAATAGTGGATCGGTTGACTAAGTCAGCCCACTTTTACCTATTAAGGTGACTTATTCCTTGGATAGGTTAGCACATTATATATTAAGAGATAGTAAGGTTACACGGAACCGTCGACGATAATCTCGGATCGAGATCCGCGATTCACGTCACGGTTTTGGGGAGCCTTTCAGAAGGCGTTTGGTTCAAAGCTCTGTTTGAGCACGGCTTATCACCCCGCGGACGGTAAATCTGAAAGAACTATCCAAACTTTGGAGGACATGTTGAGGGCATGTGTTTTAGATCAAAGAGAGAGTTGGGATAAGTACCTTCCACTGATTGAATTTGCATATAACAACAGTTATCATGCAAGTATCGGTATGGCACCATACGAGGCCCTCTATGGACGGAAGTGTCAATCACCTCTATGTTGGTATGAGCCCGGAGAGCAAAGTCTACTTGGACCGATATTGTGAGGGAAACGACGGAACAAATCAAGAAGATTAGGGATAAGATTCTCACTGCTCAAAGTCGCAGAAAAACTATGCGGACAAGCGGCGAAAGGGCTAGATTTTCAAGAAGGGGACCATGTGTTCCTAAGAATCACCCCACCAGGCATAGGCCGAGCAATGAAAGTAAAGAAATTGAGCCCAGATTTCTTGGTCCGTTTGAAATCCTTAGCAAAATAGGATCTGTAGCCTCCGTATAGCCCTACCCAGAGTCTCCAACCTTCATGATGTTTTCCATGTCTCCAGTTAAGGAAATATCATTGACCCAAGTCATGTACTAGAGCCAGAACATGTACAATTAAGAGATGACCTAACGTTTAACTTACCACCCACGAGAATCGTTGAGAAGAATTAAGCGGTTAAGGAACAAGGTTGTACCCAGTCAAAGTAGCATGGGGACGAGGTGAAACGAAGAAGTTACATGGAAGCTGGAATCAGATATGCAAGCACAGGATCCAGAGCTATTCTCAGATAACGATTTCGAGGGCGAAATTCTTTTTAAGGAGGGGAGTAATGTAACGCCCAATTTTTACTGTAATTTTTACTATCATTAGGAATTACCGAATTACGTAGGTAAATATTATATAAAATTTGAGACCAAACAATCCTTAATAAAGGAATATAACGTTAGAAGAGAAGTTAGGAGCAATTCGTGCAAGTATTGCAAACCCCAATTTTCTGTACGTGTAAAATGACCAAAATGCCCTGAGGTTATTTTACTAGAAAATGAGGATCGTGGGCCCCACCCATCCTCAAGGGGATGTTTTGATGTTAATAAGGGATTGTTTGTGTTATGTGTGTTAATAGAGGAGAAGAATCCTAATTTTGAGCTTCGACGCGAAATGACCAAAACGCCCTTACCTCTTTTAACTCAATTGCGTGGGACTAACCAAACCTCACTAAAATGTGTTAAAAGGTGTTTTTAAGCCATGATTAACCATTGGTTAAGCTGGGTGGTCTCGGGCAATTTTTAAGTAAAATGACCGTTTTGCCCTGTCTTGTGAGTTTTACAAATTTTGAGATTTTTGATTCGTCTAACAAACCTAAGCAATATTAGGCTCAAATTAAAGCTTATTAAATTCTAATTACTAATCTAGAGTCAAAATTATTTATTTAGATTGATTAGAACCTAAAATTGCTTAAAACACCCAAATTGCTTAGTAATTCACTTAAACCCTTAACCGTAAATTCTCTAAATTGCATGAATACCTTGCCTACACCTAAAAAATACATGGAACACACAAAATCCTCTTCCACAAGGCTGTAATGCACGAAATTATTGAGTAATAAGTCAGAAAATTATTACACAAAAATCCAAAGAATGAAAACAAAGAATCATGAAAACATGGAAACATGATTCCATGTTTTAAGCCACCAAACAAAATGATTTTTCTTCCTTATTTTTTCTCTAATTTTTGGTCAGATTTCTTTCCTTCCTTTGTCCATTTATGAGCTGCAAAATCTCTATAAATAGGCATGCTTGAAGATAGTTTAGATGCTTAGTTCATAACTTACACAAATTCTAGTTTTAGGAGCACCAAAAGCTCTCATTTCCTCCTCCTCTTGGCTGAATTCTCTTCAAGTTTTCAAGAATATTTTCTTTCATTTCACTCAAGGAAACCAAGTTCTCTTCCTTTCCTTCAAATCAGATTAGGTAGGGAGTTGTTTTTAAGTTTATTTCTATGCTTTGCTAAGTGTTGTTCTTGGTTCAAAATGATGATTTCATGGATTTTCTCTAGTTTTTCCATTTGGTTTTCTTCTTCCTTTTCTTTGAACAATTCAGCCATATGGCCTAGGTGGGACTAAGATGATGGCTTGATGATGAGGACCTTGAGGGTGGGTTGTGAATCCATCACAAGTTAGGCCTCTAAAGCTTGAAAGTTCCACTTGATGCAAAACTTTAAAGAATAATATTTTTATGATCTTGTTTTTATGTCATCACCTAAAAATCCTAGAGCTCAAAGACTTGCTTATGAATCATAAGCGAAGAAATGAGATAATTGGAGTTAAAGAATTTATTCTTTAAGAAGTCTGATGAATTGGAGCTTAAAAAAAAAATGTAATTCTCATCTCCTACACCCCTATGCGGACTAGGAGCCAGTTGCTTGATCTCTTTTCTCTTCTACCTAATTCCTATGAATTCCGCCTCCAGTTTCTTGCATCATGTTTATATTACAAGTTCTTGCATCATGTTTAATTTTCAAGTTATCACCTTAAATCTTAAAGATAAAGAAATGGAATTGCATATCATGTTTATAATTCCAAGCTATCACCTTATAAAGATAAGATTAAAATAAGGTTGCATAGCATGGTAATAATTCAAAGATGTCACCTAAATCTCTAAAGCTCAAGACTTGCTCCTTTTATCTTAAGTGAAAGATTTAATTATGAACATTCTTTCAAGTTATAAATCGGTCCCATGGTTAATTTAGGCCTAAAGTCCTATGACTTCTTTCAAGTTTAACAAAAGGAATTAGTTCTAAAAGAGTTTTAAAACTTTGTAAGAATTTTATGGGAAGCTAGTAATTTATGTGTACTTAAAATGTGATTTGATGCTTATTAAGAATTTGGTGTCATTGATTGATTCCCTGGTTTGTATGTTATAGTTGTTGTTGCAAACAATGAAAACTTATGCATGAAATAAAGACATATTCTCCTGGAAGAAAGTGTATTCCTGTAAGAGTGCAATTTGGAAAGATTCTGGCTAAGGAAAGATTTGGTATTTAAGCGTGTCCATTGTGACCCACCTCTCTTCCTGGGAATCTCCAGATGCATGATTACAGTTGGTATATATTATTTCGGCATAAGACTATAAATGAGAAAATGTTATGATGATTATGAATGAAGAATTGTATTATGATATAACATGCAAAGACTTAAAGGTGACTCAAAATATATGAGAAATGATCCTTTGGACCCGTCAAACTATAGGTGAAAAGGTGATTCTTGCCCCCTAGTTCTGTTCTCTCAAAAGGGTAGAGATGGAATTTTTACTTATCAAAAGGGATAAGTATGTGGTGACGACTAGCAAGGTATGAGCTCATAACCTAGATTACTCCCAAAAGGGTGGAGTATAGGGTGGCCCAGGAAAATGATGATGAAAGTAACTTTAAGTCACCTAAGAAACTAAGTAAATGCATTATGTGAATATGATGTTCTGCTATGCATAGTATTTATGAGATGATGATGAGAAATATGATATTCTGCTATGCATAGTATTATGAAATGATGATGAGGAATATGATGTGATTTTATGCATAACTATGTTATTATATATGAAAGGAAAAGTTCATTATAAACATGACATGCTAAGTTTATGATGCATTATAAGACGCATGATTAAAACCGACGAACCTCGGTAAAGTATATTTCGAACTTAATAAATCAATCTTAGCATGCTCACTATTTCATAATAACCAAGGTTCCTGGGGACGATGATGATGACACAATGCATCATGAGGTGAGTACCCTTAGATTCTTTTATAAGTTTCTCACTCCCTCTATTTTTCTTTCCATCTCGTCTTAGAAACGGAAGGAAGCGTTCGTGAATCACATTGAGGCTATCAGGACATGAACTTGAATCCTGCTAGTTTCACTCGTATATTTCAGATATCTATCCCTATCCCTGGAGTGTTATTACTAGGTGCCATTAATGGATGTCCTTCCATCCATATATTATTTATGTTTTATTAGATTGCCTACACTTAGTCTTATTTTGGTAGGCAAAATATCTATATGATATGTAATTATGGATGCTGTATGATGGAGCCAATATATTATGATGTGATGTTTGTAAATTCCTATGTGTCTTTTAAATTTTGCTAAATCATTCACGTTAACGCGCTCACGTTTTCAATTATGTTTAAAAAAAAAATGGCTCGTAATTTCACTAAGTATTTTCAAAGCATGATTAAGGAACTGAAGCAAAGAGTAAAGTCTAGTAATTAATAGATCCTGCCTAGGTGTATTGGGTTAATTATTAGGGTGTTACAACATGTCCCAAAAACTTCACTTCCTCCAACAGGAATTCATACTTGAGCTAGCATACAACTTCTTCTCTTTCAACACCTCTAAAACCAACCTTAGGTGACTCTCATGCTCCTTGTGAGTCTTTGAATAGATGATATATCATTTATGAAAATAACCATGAACTTGTCTAAATAGGGTCTAAAGATCTTATCATATAGTCCATGAACACAAATTCAAATGTCAATTCCAGTGTCCTGAAAGCGGTTTTAGGTATATCCTCATCTCTTGGAATTGGTGGTATCAGGACCTCAAATCAATCTTGGAGAATACCATCGCTCCTTTCAACTGGTCCATGTGATCATCAATCCTAGGCAAAGGGTATTTATTTTCAGGGTACACGATTTGAATTGCCTATAATCTATACATAATCTCATGCTCCTATCCTTTTCTTAACAAACAAAACGGGCTACAGGTGAGGCACTAGTCAAATAAATTCTTCTCTAACAGCTCCTCCAATTGGGTTTTCGTTTCAACTCCAAGGGTGACATCCTATACGGGGCTCTAGAGATAGGTCCAATTCCCGAAACCAACTCGATGGAGAACTCCACCTCTCTCAGGAGGAACTCGGGTATCTCCTAGGGAAATACCTCGGGTACTCTCCTACAGGAATGTTATCTATGTTCTCTCAAAGTCTCTTCGCTAGCGGCTAAAGGACATATCCCTTAATTTTCTCCCCACTCCAGAAGACATCTACGGCATTCACATAAAGTTTCAAGGTTTGACTAGTCTTGCTAGGGGATGACGAAATAACGATTTTGTATGACGTCCAACAACACATGGTTCACGTAAAGCCAATCCATGCCAAGGATTATCCCTATGTCTTTCAAAGGTAAACAAATCAAATCTATGACAAAGGATCTATTTTCAACAGTAAGATGGCAATTTAAACAATAGTTGCAAGTATGTACAGGGGATTTGTGAGAGTAGAAACAATGAGATCAAAAGGAAGCTTAGAAACTTTCAAATTTAGACTTGACACTAGCATGTGAGATAAAAGAATAAGTAGCACTAGAGTCATATAGCACAGTTAAGGTTCTACCATTTAGTTCGCACTTACCTTCGATGAGGTCGTTGGATCCGTTCACGTCCTCAGCGTTGAGGGTAAAGACCAATCCTTGGTGTTGCGGTCGGGGATTATGTCGACCCTCCATTGCTTCTACAATCCTTCGCATATGGAGCTTGCCACACTTGAAGCATACTCCTTTACCGGCTCCAAGCGGGACGATTGCCATGATTCTTCCACAACGGGGCATTCCACGGCTTGTGCGGGCCTGGGACGCAGGGCTCCTTGGGGTGCCTTGTTCTTGTTCCCATTGGTCCTCCTTATTGATTATTGTTGTTGTTGTTGCGAGGACCACTCACTCCTCCTTGATGGTTGTGGTTCCCTCGGGTTGGGGTTGAACGGCGGCCTGAGGTGTTGCAGGCGGTTGGTAGTTGGGTCCTTTTTGTTGTTGTTGTTGATGTTGTTGTTGTTAGTGCTTACCTGATTGGATTGGTAGGGATGGTAATGGTTCCTCGGTGAGTTTGATTCGATGGCTTGAACTTCGGGGCTTGAGGTCCCAACCATGGGACGACACACCCTGTACTCATCTTCTTGTGCCCTTCTTCGATGATCCGGCACTTGTTGACTAGGGTCGGGAAGCCCTAATCTCCATATGTGCCACGGCAAAGTTAAGTTCGGCCCTAAAGGGCCTCATTAACACATTCCATACCTCATCGGGGTTCCCTTGGAAAACCGTGAGAACTGATCAACTCTTAAACTTCCTCGCGGGACATCCACCTTGGACAACTCATAAAACTTAATGTCCTTTGTGTTCATCACGGACTTCGGGAAATCTTCTCATAGAAGTACGTCTTACGCTCCAAATTGATAGGCGGCCAGTAGCTTCTTGCAGCCTTCGGTGCCAACCAAAACCTACGTCGGCTTCCATCATGTCCGCAGCAAAGGTGACTTTCTGTTCCTGGCAAGCAACAACGTAGATCTTTCCATGTTCTTGATCCACTCGTTCTCCTTGTAAGATTCAAAGCTCCACGAAAGGTTGGGGGATTATCCTTCGAAACTCCCAAAACGGGCTTGTTCCACGGCTCAGCGCGGAGGGACCTTGGCAGCAATCCCTTGTATTGATTCATACGATCGAACATGCGTTCCATCACCCTAGCCATCTCACGTAGGGCGCTTCAGGTCTATTTCCTTGTTCAGGCGTTTGCGTTCCTATTACTGCTGCGGTGCCATTGGTCCCTAAGCACACAAGTCAACAAATCCTAAGGTGATCAGGCTAAATATTCCAAGCTAAATAAGCTAGTTACCATGGGCAAGCAAACAAGGTCATGAATGCCTATCCTATACCCTAATATTTAACCCCAATACGCCTAGAACGTATCAGAATTAATTATTAGTTATTACTTCTCTTTAAATTCATTTACAAAATACTTAGCGAAAAATATAGGTAAATTTTTTTTTTTGAAATGAATCATGTAAAACAAAATGCGAGCCTTTGCGCGTAACATAAATATAACGTGAAGCGGAAGAATAAATAAAGCATACAGAACATAAGCATTAAAGAACACATCCATCATGAAAACATTCCTCATCACATTAGTTAACATAGTTTAGTACATCACTCCAGAATATAAAGGAAAGCATAAAGTCTTACCCATACTAGTGGGCAGAGCTTGCAAGTACAACAATGTAAAATAAGAAACATAATAACAAATACATGAAAACAACCCCAAAAGATACTCCCAAGCTATGACACTCCCTCCCTTGAGCTATGGATGATGCTCCTCCTCGTCCCTCGGCACATACCAAATGAACTGGGCAAGCTCCTCGGATGCGTGAAGGCGGAAGGATGGGCGAGCATGCCCGCACGGTGAGGGCGCATCTCCAACGTCGTGCCAACCTCCGACGTTCCGGTCTCCTCACCCATCCCAATATCCATGGGTACGCGGGGCGGAACTTCTGAGAAGGATGAGAAGGAGGATCCTCTGATGGGTCGGTCTCGAACGTCTGGGCGAGGCACGTCTCGGGGTAACCCGGCACCTTGAAGATGTTCGAACGCGCGGTTCTCCTATTGGGGTCCTCTCAAAAATCATGTCGTCGCCAAAGGGGAAGTCGGAGTGAAATGGAAGCTGGAGACTGGAAAAGCAAACGGGCATCCCATGTATGCAAAATGATAGCACAACGACCCTCGAAGTGGTAGGCTGATGATCCGGATCGTAGTGTAGCTCCCACACGGGTGCGTCAACAAAAATCATGAACGACGCCATCGATGTCTGAAGACGTAACGGAAAGAAACAAAGAGAGGGTGAGAATCTTGCTAAAGAATCTCATAGGAAAATCCTCTATCCTAGTGTCATCGTTTACGTCCCAGGAACCTTGGGTTTATTATGAAAAGGTTAAGCATGCATAGGTTCATTATGAAGTTTTCACAAAGGATATTTATCCAAGGTCCATGTCTTTTATAATGAGTCTTAATGCATGTATGCAACATAATAGTTCATGGATGCATGGCAGTACTTTAGGTAAATCAAACAAATATCAAACAACATATAAGTGGCATGTAACTTTTCTCTTGAACATCTTTCCTTTTCTCATACTTGTGACACCAATCATAATAGTAACCGCACCCCTTAAACTAGGCTATGAGCTCATACCTTAACTAGTCGTCACTAGTTCTTACTTATCCTCTTGATAAGCGAATCATAAACATAATCATATTCATCATAATCATCATAATCCCGACTCGTAGAGTAGGGTAGGGGGTCTAAGGATCACCCATCATGGGACTTCCTTCTTCGAAATGTATCGACTGGTTAAGCAACGACTTTGTCCGCTTTGGCAGGCTAATGTCTATGCCCTCACGGTTTTACCTTCCTCAGGGAAGGAGAAGTACGTCTCGGTATGTCACCTTAAACATCATATATTTTTCCTTCTTCGAAACGCATCGACTGGTTAAGACCAACGACTTGTCCGCTTTGGCAAGCTAATGCCTATGCCCTCACGATTTTACCTTCTCCTCACTGGAGGGAGAAGTACGTCTTGGCATGTCACCTTAAACATCATATTTCTCAAAAACTTTCTTATGTCTCTCAAATTTGACGGAAATTCGAGGCATAACAGCTACTCTCTAAATTTCCTCAAATTTGAGTCATGCCACATAATCTCAGTCACATGCATCATTTTCATGGAACTTTCTCAAATCAATAACTTTCTAGTTCACATGAGCATATTCCTCAATTTCATTCATATTTCGAAACCTTATGCATCTTAAATTAAGGCATAATACTTCATCACATCAACATGCCAATCATACACATAAAGTTTCATGCTCAAGGCATTAATCATAATCACATCATCATAAATATGCTCACCGGTCACCTATCTCATAGTATCTTATGCTTTGACCCTTACGGGTCTTAAACTTGTATTTGCATCATTATTACCCTCAAGAGGTTAACACTTAAACTTTTCTCTAAGATTTGAACTCACCAAAATTCCAAACAGCACTTCACATAAAAGGAAAATATCATATGCTTACGGGGCTCTAAAATCTCCATTCGTGACCTTTTAAGTCGTCTTCGCCTAAAGCTCCATAATCAATTCTTAAACCAATTATGAGATTCCTAGGCATGTTCTCTAAGTTATAAACCATTTTTCCTCAATCTAACTATGCTGGAATAAAATTATGTTTTGCCATGTCTAAAAGTGCTAGAATTCCTATTTTAAGTTCTTATCATCACCTTAAACTTAGAAATTAATACCTAATCATTTATGAAGGGATCTTATACATGTATTACTAATTATGAATCATTTATCCTTGAATCAATCATGCTGGAACAGATTTGCATCTTTATGCATTAAGGTGTTCTAGAATTCTCATCTCTAATCCCTTTAAGTTACTTATTCTTTTCTAACTTTTCTAAATCGATCCTTGCTTCACTCAAACATAGCTTTACACATTTTAACACCTTAGAACAGCATTTATACAGTGGCCAAACATAGAACCGAAATCATGAGCCCATAAAATCACATAATCTCTTGAGTTGAAATGCATATAAGTTGCTAGTTTTCTCTTGGGACATTTTTAGGAACAAATAGGTGTTCTGGTAATCGATTACCAGAGCTAATTCATTCTGGGTTCAAACAACTGGGTAATCGATTACATAGGATGGTAATCGATTACTAGGTTCTATTTTGAAAAAATGAACATAGGGTAATCGATTACACTATTAATAATTCCAGGGTTTGAAGAGGGTCTGGGCATGAAGAGTCACGTGTAATCAATTACATTGCCTCTGGTAATCGATTACAGAACCAAAAGTCCTTTGAAAAACCCTTGGTAATTGATTACATGGCTGGTAATCAATTACCAGAACCAGAATTTGAGAAAACATGATTTTTGACACATTCCAAACTATTTAAACACCTTGAGACCTCATAAAATAGTTTTCCAACATTTTCCTGAAATCATTCATGCATTTTACAAAAACAAACCATTATTGAATCATACTAAAACTCATCCATTTCTTTTTGACTAGAGTTCCCTTTTAGGATACTTAGGGCAAGTCTTTAAGCTCTAGAATATTTAGGTGATAACATAATCTTAAACATGCTATGCACTTTATTTTACTCTTCATTAGAAAGTAAAGTGAAAGCATAAAATAAATATGAGATGCAACTTCATTATTATCTTTAAGGATTAAGTGATTACTTGAAATATAAACATGACATGCAAGCTTGGGAATTTAAATATGGTAATGCAAGTTCATTCATTTATTCTTGTGAAATTAGTGATGGCATCAAAATAAACATGAGATGCAAGCTTGGGAATTTAAATATGGTAATGCAAGTTCATTCATTTATTCTTGTGAAATTAGTGATGGCATCAAAATAAACATGAGATGCAAGACATAAATTTAAACATGGATGCAACTTATTTTTATCTTAACTAGAGCTCTTACAAGACTTTTAGAGGAACATAAACCTCAACCCATTATGTATCATAAGGCAAGCTTTAGAGTTCTTAGCACCTAGACTTCAAAAGAAGTCTTAAGGTTTGAACTTCATCATCAAGCTTAAGGAAATGGACACAAAGTTCAACACTTTGTCTAAACAAAACTACAAGGACTAAGTCATATTCTTTATTTTATTGCTCATGGGCTTCAATCTAGAGTAAAACTCTTAGAACGGACCAACTTTAAGGTTGGCAAGGGTAAGCTTAGAGCTCTTTGAAATCATGTGATTAATTTTCTTTAACAAAACTTTTGTGATCTACTTTACATTTTTAGCAAACTTTGTTCAAACCAAAGCAAAGGAAATCGAAATCATGAAGAGGAAAAGAAAAGAAAACCACAAAATTTATCAAGGAGAAGAAAATCAAGGCATGTATGGTCCAAGACCAAGTTGTTTCAAGCTTTAGAGGTTTCTCACATGACAACAACAAGTCA